>JAZHYW010004937.1:0-28029 GCA_037355805.1 Ixodes ricinus
GGGGTTCCGGTCTGCACTCGAAAGTGACCCCCATAAGGCGGCTGCCATTGTACGCAAATGTGACCACTCGTCACATGACCAAACCAAATACGTGACGTCACAGGAAAGATGGCAGCGCCCAGGCAGCGGCTGGTCCCAGCTGGGCCGGAGCTTGTCGGATGCGTTGTTTGTTGTCGTTCGTGTCGGCGAGTTGACTTCAGACGTGGAAGCCGTCATATGAGGCCGTTCGAAAGCGACTTCAGAGTTCAGCGTGGTGTCTGACGTAGGTATAACGTGAACAGAAGGAGGAACGGTGTGCATTTCGCTGGTGACCGACGGGGATATTGCCACGAAAGCGACAATCGGCCCTACATTGCTCGGACCTCGGATTGATTCGGATACCGCAAGTAAATTTTAAGGCGACGTTTCTGTGCTCTCGTTGACCATCGCAATTTTCGAGGTCTGCAGTGAAGCGTGTGCAATATGTTTGGATACGCAGTTTAGCGACGGAAATCGCGTGAGTCGTGCTTGGCAGTGTGCAATCGTGGTGCCGCTTCGTTCAAATGACCGAAGGCTCACTTTGGTTGTGCGGCGCACCAGAGAGCTGCCTTCAAGTGCTTCAAGTTGGTAGTTCCTGTGCCGTGCTTTAGGTGATGCTGTGCTGCTTCGTAAATTGTTCTGGCGTAGACGTGCACTTTCACGGAGCACAGGTGTTGCAGTTGGTATTGACTCCGCTTGTCTGTCGCACGTTTCGTCGACACAAGTTTCATCAACACTCGGTACGCGAATTGCAGGCTGTATGGACATTTCATCGCGCGTGTTACCTACCCAGTCCACCCGTTCACGCCGCTTTGCGACGACAGTCTGCAGCGGATCATTACCAGAAAAGTGGTTCCACATCCATTTCAGTTCAGTTCGTCCACGGCAGTCGCCAAACCCCAAAGGAGAGGATTTATTCGAACAGAATGTCTCTAAAACAATGCAGCTTTTTTAGTGGTCAGGATAGACTCTCTTCTGTTTGTTTTGTTATATTGTCACAGATGCTTGCTCCAGTCCTATTTTCTATCAATATTTACTATTCTGGAAAGTTCCAGGCCATGCTCAGCTGTCATCGTATGTTCTGGTGGAGGTGCTGCACACTTTACCCATAGCTATTCACTCTGTGTGGACCCTGGCGGCTCCTCAGCCGAGTTGCCCGATAACAATTAAGACACGGGTAGCGGATTATCCCGGGTCTTAAACGCCCGGCGAGCCGTGAACCAAGTCCTATCACAAGCCCGGCAGAAAAACCGCAAGACGAGCGAGTACCGCAAGGACGAACCTTGGAAATGCACCACGAAGAACCTGAAATCCGAGCCAGTCGTTGCTACCAGCAAGAACCACCGGAATTCAGTCTTTTGCCAGAAAAACCGAAGCTGTCTAAGCCAACAATGACAAACCTGTAGCAGCAAACCACGTCCGCTCCCATCATCGTTTGCATGCCCGTCGCACCTCGCACTCCGATGCCCTTTCACGCAAGGTGTATGAAGACGTCGAGGGCTGGATTGAAATATATGGCTGCGTCGCCCGCCACAGTGGGTAGACGGACAACCAGCTCCTGCAGAACCTATACTTCTCGTGGAAGAAACTGCCAGGCACTGGTTTGAGAATCACGAATCCTCCTTAACGTCGTGGGAAGTTTGCACGATCGAGCTAAAGTGCACGTTCATCAGCCAACATTGACCAGGGAGAGCCGAATTCCTGATTCTGTCCAGGATGCGGCCCCACACAAGAGCGTCACCGCCTTCGTAGAAGATGTTTTGGGCGTGATCGAGCACCCACGCCAACCCTGATGTTACAGAAGACAAGAAGCTAAGAATCCCATGTCCCTCGTGTGAGGTACAACACCTCCGGCAGCCTTGTCCGCAACTCCACGACAACAGTCGAAGGGTTCATATCACCGCGGCTTCCAACATTGAATGTACACTGCAGGCCCGAGCCTGTCGCTATCAACAACTCCCCAGCTTCTCGACACTTGAGTCGTCCAGCTGCAACTTCGATGCCAGCCTCCCAGGCATCCGCGACATCCACGATGTTGTCCGGGAGGAGACCAGGAAGCTACTTCCTGCCATCAGTTGCCCGGCTTTTATTTTGATTGTGGAGATTGTTTCGGAACAAGTTCGACAGGCTATTCATCTGGAGTCTTCTTCGAGCGAAGCGGCATCTGACGATCCGAGGGCGACTTATGCCACAAAGTCACGACGACCGCCATCGGCTACCCGTTACTATTCAATGCCGATTCAACGAGACACCCCAACGCCGAAGCATTCATACATGCCCGAGCTTGCTGCATTGATGCAGAGAACTACCAGGAAAATTTGCGGATTAGAAGCCAGCCCTGCAGCTTCAGTGCATCAGATGTCAGTGGCCGCACATGACGTATGATTACAAGACAGCATCAGTCGGTCAAAGTTGCCACTCGACCAAACTGAACACCGACGTGCCAGGAGCATCATCCGACAACAAGCAGCGCAGGTACTATGACTGAACGCCTGAGACGAGACTGTCGCAGAAAGAACTCGTTATGGAACCATTTGCAAAGAACCAATAATTACGTAATCAAGTGGAAATCAACATATTTGATACATTAACCTAATAAACATATTTTCGCTCGCCTTTATGCCTTCAGAGTCTCTACACAAAGAATTGTGTTCACCGCACGTGCTGGAACTTTTGAGGACACTCGCATCTCTGACCCCTCAATATTAATTAATGGGACATACCAGACTGGTTGCATTGGGCTGCACTCGTTCCACTTCTACTGAACATATGGCGCATCCGAAAACCAACTCCAGTGATGTGAAAATGTTATTTATTAATTTATTTGCTCCAGGGGCCTTTGTAGGCATTGCAGAGAGGATACTTAAAACTACGCACATGATAATAACATTAACGCACACTGCTGTAACTTGTTAGTTGCAAAAACAAACACACCTTTGAGCATCTAGTTTAATGGTATGTGTTCATGCATTGTTATATAGCAGGACACTTCCAATACGTATGACACAATAGACCCTTTGCAAAACCCCATCAAGCAACACAACTGTCGCCATTTTTTTTCGGTGCAAAGCACACGAATATACCCCAGTTCACGTCGAACGCTAATGCAGCATTCGAGTCCAATAGGCGCTGAGCCGAGTTCACAGTGATGGCGGACATAACATTCTTGTCGAACAAATGCCCAAAGTATGAAGGCCTTGAGCAATGAGAGTAGTAGCTACTGTAATTCGTTCCATCACAATTTGGCAAGCGGCGAAGGCTACAGTTTTGGTGAGTCAATATGCATTTTGGAGAGAGGCACATGACAACACATCATCAGAGTGCTCGTCAGCACAGATTTCTCACATGCCTTCACTCCGTCAATCTGATTGGCACGAGGGGGCTGTGGCGGTTGCCCTTTTCCAGGTTATGGTAATACGAAGTATAGGCAGCCCACACTTTAGAAAGAAGTCTATTGAAGAGACCGAAAGGAATGGTAGTCAACATTTTTTCACCAAGACTGCTTTTCGGGCAAGCGGTGAACACAAATATGAATCATCTTGTACAGGTAACTAGAACAAGTAAATAATTGACCGACTAATACAATGCACTCTTGGTGAAAAAAAGTATTTCTGCAAAAAAACCTACGAAAGAGAAAAATGTGCAATTAATCTATGCGTACACCAAAAATAGCAAGTCGAATAGCATTGAAGCAGGTGCCTGCAACGATTTATTCATCCCCCACTCAATAAAAACGTCATCCTCGCAGCTGAAAATAAGTGTGCAATTCGCACTCACAAAGAAAGGAAGAAAAGCGATCGAATGTAGAATCGTCGATTAGCACAAAAGGTTAAAGATCGCAGGAGCTTCCTCGCTAAAAGTTTCTATGGTTATTCGGTGACGCAGGGCTGAAACAACTTCCCCAAAGTCCTCACGCGACGTATACCTTTCGCTTCGATTCTCAGACGTTCAAACGAAGCTAGAAAAATGCGAATATATTATGCTAGGAGTTATATCGTAAAATTGTTTACAAGTACAAAACGTAAAGATCGCAGTAGCTTCCTCGCTAAAAGTTGGCTGTGATTATGCAGTTACCTAGGGCTGAAACGAATTCCCCTAGGCCCTACGTCCGACGTATACATTTCGCGTCGATTCTCAGACATTCCAACGTTCAAACAAAGCTAAGAGAAAGCGAAAATTGCATGCTAAAAGCACTCAAAGTTCTATCGACCCTCGAACACATCTGGGAATCCGAGCACCGGTACGGCGATACGGCTGATGCTGTCTCGCAGGTGTCAATATCCAGATGATACAGGGCGATCTTGCAGAAAAACGTAATAAAGACTCATTTCTTCATATGTTCACATTATACCTGCGTCAGCGAGCACGAAGAAGACCGAAGTCGCGTCTCGCAACGTAGAAACTAAAAAAAAAATGTTTTACCATAAAAAAAACAAAAAAACGTAATTTACTAGGTCCTTTCGTGAGAAATTAAATTTTCATTTGAGTGTCTCTTTAAGTGAAGAAGTCAGTTCGAGCAAAACTTTCTGACGAAATCCTTGTTTTCATTAAAGAGTAATTTTTTCTCTTTTCCTTGCAATTTCTTATCGTTTGAAAAGTTACTTTCGGCGCAATTAACCTATGTACGAAAACATATTCTTACAGGGGTTATTGCGGACATCGACATGTCAATACGGAAGGTTTCTGTGGAATAACAAGTGTTTAAGTCAATTGTAGAGGTTTTATTAAGTAAATGCGTATTATGAGTCAGGTGCTATTGAAGTACTCGGAAATCTTTCACTTTTTATTTTTATGAAGGGCAGAAACAAATGATTATCTAAATATATTTAATATAATTCAACGAGAAAAATTTTTATACAGCGGCAAACATCAAAATACGAAGTATAGTTTTCTGAAGTTCAAATTAGATTATTAATCATTACAGTATTATAATGACCACAATAATTATTTTAGGCGATGTAATGCTTTCGGCGCCTGTTTAACTGAAATGAATACTCACCAGCGTTTAACTCAGAACCACACAAAAAAACGCAAAACATCAAATAAAACAATATAAAAACGTACTTCTGTACGAATGTGCTTTGTTACTTCAACAGCTTCGAACAAATATTATTATATTAACCTACATAATAAACAAAATATACCTGAGAGATTTCATGTACGAATCTCGCTTTTCGTCTCTTAAGATTCGCAAAACGATGCGGGTGATTTGATATCAATACAAAACTGAAGATCAGGTCGCGTATCTATTTTTAATAGGCCAACCAAGTCGTCAAATTTGTTGCGGGGAGTGTTAGAGGACAACTCCAGAAAAGCTCGCTGCCAAATTTCTCGTCGAGCAAATTACCACATAGTGCGTTTGTTCCGAGACAATTTTTGGGGTACGAAAAATCAATCGAATACGGCAGCTCGAACGGCGGGCAACTTCTTCGTCACTTCGCGCGGCCCCATCGCGCTGATTTCAGATCCGACCGCAACGCCGTCGTCGCGCCTGGCTTTCGACGCGATGAAATCCTCGGGTAGAATTCCCGTCGTGCCCGGCCGACGCCGGCCACTCGCCACACGGTCAAGCTTGGCAGCGCGCGCTCTCCTCCCGCGCGTCGATACCACCACGCCTAATCCGTTTAACGCGAGCACTCGCGTGTTGCTAAACGAATTAACGGCAACCCGAGCCGTCCGAAACAAAAGTTAATTTATAGCACCAATTAAGAATTCCTCTTTCTCCCTCCCTCTCTCCCTCTCTCCCACTTTCTTACTTCCTCCTCAAACCAACGTCCATGTGTACTCCGTTTTCATCGTTCGTCGGAGCGCTGAAGAGGCTACCGGCCATTCCAGCTAATCCAGTGCTGCAAACTCATCACGTGCTGCACCCCTCGCGAAACCTCGCGAAGACCTAGTGGTACTCACGGGGTATTGGGCTGGCTTTGATAATTTGCAGTCACCTGCGGTCCATCGCAACGTGTTAACGGAGTGCTTGTTTGACGTTATTATTATTGTCTCGTGGCGCAAGGGGAGGAGGTCGCACGTATTACGGGTTGCCCGCACGTATCGGCACGCCGTTCACCGGCAAGTTTCCTTCCGTTCACACACACGGTTCCCGACAATTGAATTACGCGAAACCGCCGCGAAACACGCGGGCTGGTTCGGTGCTGCTCGTGGCCTTCGCGCTGTCCTGACCGCGGCCTCGATAACAACCGGTTTGTTTGTACGTGCGGCCCGAGCCCTTCTCGATGCGCGCGGTGTTTGGGATCCCCGGCGACTGTTTAACCTGGGCGCAAACCGTCTCACGCCGGGCTCGCCGAGCCGCAGCCGCAAGCCGCGGCGTGTGCGGTTTACAAGTTTGCGCGTATCGCGCGCTCGACTTTTCGAAACCCGATAAGGGTTGTGTTGTGTGCAACGCTTACATTGTGTGTTCCGCGAATGGTTTGGGCGAACCCCAGCGCTCCTGTGTTTGTTTCCCTGCACAACAGGTGGCGGTGCTTTAACTCGCTAATTCGTGTTTTGAGATACACTGCGTGTGTGAGCATAGAGCCATCGAGTAAAGCGATACCGGGTTATGCGCCGCTGGTTTACGCCGGTTCCTAAGGGTTAGATGGTTGCCTTTGTGCACACAACCGCTTGGGCCTCGATCGGAGTTGGGAACGGGCCTGATTTAAGGTCGGTGCTAATTAATTGTTTGCGCGTGTAATTTGGCCGATGTTACTTTTACACGCCGTTGTTAGTTTTATTTGAAGCTTACGTCACGCCGCGGTGGTGGCGCTTCAGGCGCATTTCCGGTCTGGGGGTTGTGCGCGGAAGTTGCCAGGCGGGCCGGGCGTTGCTGTTTTGTCTTCGAAGAAACCAGACTTATACCTGCCTTCTCGTTTCAACACCGCGACTGAGGCTCCACAAAAAGAGCAGGGAAAGGTGTGAAGATCAGTTTTCATGTGTTTTCTTCCTGCCCGGTTTGTCCGAGAACGTCGCTAGGTGCCGTGAAAAGGCAAAACCAGACGCCGTTCGACCACGATTTCTTGTGCGGAAAGCACTGAGTTAAAATTTACGGAGATTTGTGCTCGCCAAGATTTTTCTTTTCAACATGAACGCGAGAAAATTGTTAAGTTGTCCGGACCACACGCAGGCCACGTTTAATGTGTTTCCACGTTCAAAAGGCCGTCTGCTTCTTGAAAATGTCGTCTGCTTGTTGAATCGAGAACGGCTCGTAGAACACACATTGACGCCGTAATTGCGATGAGAAGTAAGTACGGAACTCATGAGATTTTAAATTTGAAGATTGATTCGGGTAAGTAGGCTGGTATAAACAGCAGGTGCAAAAAGGATGTTCATCATTGTTGCCCGTGGCCATCTCCGAATTGTTATGCTTGATTCACATGGTGCGATTCTGCTTGCGAATTTCAGTATCGACGTCCAGCATCGTTGCTACCATCCACGTTCCTTTTGCAGGCCGGGCGACGTCGCGACTGAAAATACCAAACAGAATCTCATAATGTGAGTCAGTCTTTAGCGTCCATTCTGCGGCGTCCACGCGAAATAAATCGCCGCATGTCACACTATTCTCGCGAGGTTTCGGAGTTAACGAGCCTCGTTAATTTCGTTGAGGCCATTAAAGCAGTCCGACATTTCTAAAAAGCCGT
This sequence comes from Ixodes ricinus, assembly GCA_037355805.1. NCBI lineage: Eukaryota > Metazoa > Arthropoda > Arachnida > Ixodida > Ixodidae > Ixodes > Ixodes ricinus. Next base: position 7,650 of record JAZHYW010004937.1, read on the forward strand.
AGAATCAACAGTTTCAACGCAAAATAAAAAAGCACGGGGACTCACACCGACGCCGACAACATCGCATTTAAATGGTTCGTTGATGGGACACGGGGGCGCCTCTTGCTCACACTCCATCACGCATGCGCGGCGCCGGTGGCGTCCATTAAGGGCGCTCTGATCTGTCTCTAAACATCAATTTGTGTATAAGGCGAGTTCACGTTACAAACCTCCGGCTTCAAACCTGGCCGTAATCCATGCTGAGTCCGGGTTGGGGAATGAAAAGCAAGAAAAAATCGCCAACGTGCAGGCGAGCCAATACGTTTTAATCATGATGTTTAAACCCTCAGACTGGACAGGAAACTTGGCGATATATAAGAAGAAACAAAAGAAAGTCGCTTGTTTGTCACCTTTCTTGGTGACAGGTAGAAAGGTGACAGACGCTTGCCTGTTACCTTTCCTGTGTTTCTTCTAATACACCTTCAAGTTTCTTTTCCTGTATCAGGGTTTAAACATCATGACTAAAAACCGGCACTTCTTAAGTTATGCTTTATATCATGCTTTAAATCGAGATTTATAACACACCAGTTTCACAATGATGATTTAAAACGCACTTTACCGCACAAATACTTACCAATGTATTCCCTATTTACAACTTGTCTTTCATTCGATGGTTTCTATATCAATTTGTTTTGTATCTGAATCAAGTTATCATTAACCAAGAAAGGTTTTAGCAGGTTGAGCAGGAGCGAATTGCGGTTTTCTTCAGAGCAGATGGAAATGCTGAGCTTTCTTCAACTTCTTTCGTCAGTTACATTGTGTCTTATTACAAACAAATAATAACGCGAAAGAAAAAAAAATCGAAAGCAAGAAACGCGAGAAAACAAAAAAAGTAAGAAAACACACACAAAAAAAGAAGCTTTGAAGCTTTTTTAATAACAAAAAAGAAATCAAGCTGCTCTCGTTTTAGTACGGCGGAATTTACACGAATAAAAAGTTGTTACTTAAAGTGTACATGAAACGTACATAATTATTTCATCTGTATGGCGTTCAATGATCGACAGTTTGGTCAGTCAATCTGCGATGTTTAAAACTATGTTAGTGATAATAACGTTTTAATACGAAAGCATTAACTGTCTCATGGAGCGAGCTGACGTCATCACTTTGAAGCGCGAAAACGGCTCCTAGTTTCCGCGATCGCCTTCGGTTCCATTGGCTGGCGCTCGTCGACGGGGCTCCCATTGGCCGCTGCGCCATGGCGTCCGAGATCCCGAAGCGCGCGCGCGCTAGTAACGCGAGCAGACGACAAAGGGAGCGGACGAGCAGACGACAAAGGGAGCGGACGAGCAGGACGTGCACTGCTTTCGCATTCACAACTCATAAGACGTGCTTAGGTGTACCTCGAGCCTTTTTTTAGCTACCGTGGCTTAAATCAAAATAACTTAGTTTAATTTAAGTAAATCTGATTTAAATTGAATAAAAACGATTTATTTATTTCTAACAATTTTTTTTTCCTTCTGCCTGGAACGTTTTATATTACGCGTGTTTCGATACGCGAATGGAAGGATTTCCTGCTCTCTCAAGCTATCTTGCGTTCTGATCGACTGCGTCTACCAGGTTGACCAATCACATAAAGGAGCATCGGCTAGCACTCAAAAAGTTCGCACATATCAGTCTTCATTGGAAGTTGAGAGGTGCCGGCGTACGAGATGTCGCCCTGTAGGCGGTCAAAATAGCGACGCGCTCGGGCCGACTCCGATCGAAAGGAAGACGGAGTGAGGGTGGATTTCTGCGGCCCAAATACATCCTCAGTCGTGCATCTTGAGTTCTGCCGTCGGTGAATCCACTTCCCATGCTTCTGAAATGTACCAATGCAAAAGTACGACGCTAGTGAAAAATCGCCCGCGTGCAAACGAATAGGGAAAAGAGCGGCGAGCGTTCGCCGCGGCATGTGCCGCTCACTGTCATAGCCTCCTCTATATTAGCAAAACCTGGCAGTTCGACGACGGAGCCATATAGAATGCCGGGTCGCAGATTTGGAGCGCGAGGATCTGGTAACACAGAGCATCAAAGAGCCATTTCTCGGGGAACCTGGACGTCAGCGCACAGCTTTCGCAGCGGCGAGGACCCGAAACACACTTTCGGGTCCTCGCGTCTGGCCGCCGCAGGGAGCAGTCACGTGGCTCTCCTCTCATCCGTTGTCTGCCGCTCTACCTTCTCCATTTCGTCGGCCGCTTCTCGTGGGGATCTGCTAGGCTTTGTCAGTATATAGAGTGCTTTGTCACTGCTTATCGGAAGTGAAATGGCGCTCCGCGAAACCACCTTGGAGGCTATGGTCTCAGAAAAAGGCGGCGAGTCTACAGACCGTTTCAATATTCCACATCTGTGCGCTTCATCTCTTCGTCTACTGTGCTGTGAAACGCGTTTTGGGCATGCGCAGTAGACGTCCTGGCTGTGTTGAGCTAAGGCAAGAGTATTCCCGTCTATAGGGGTGATGCAGCTGGAGGGAGAGGGGTGTACTCAGGCGGCTCGGAAGCGTGACTTTGACAAGACGCAACGACGCAGCTGGACCGAGAGGTGAAATCAACCTGACAGATGGCCAACTCTGCGCCAACTGCTGTTTTTAAACGCACTTCGAACACTTTTTTTTTGTCTTCTTTGACGCCGAAGGTTGAGGCAACAAAGCAAGAAAGCATTTAATTTTTTAAAAATATACGCGATACTCGTTTCCACATCGAGAAGAAAAAATGGTTTTGCGCATTATTCTTACGCTGCACGAACAAGTTCTAAAAATGTTTTGTTGTCGAAAGAAGAAACTGTGCGTTTGGCGTTTGAAGCGTTTACGTCTGAATAAATTAACGGTAAGCTAATCTCAAATTCACCAACATATAACTTAATTCCTTACACAAAGGAGTATATCAGTAAAGCTCCGCGAGAAGCCGGACTCTTTTCACTGCGGCTTTTGAGGTGAATACGAGTATGGCTTGGTGATGCTAACAAAGACCGGGGAGCAGAAAATGTGCCGTAAATTGTAATTGCGCTGGGTACGTGCTATGTGTGTGTGCGTCGACGTCAGAAGCGTCACATGGCGTCGTGATGCCACATGACGTCCTGGTGTCGCATGATCTCATAGGACACTGTGAGGGCACGTAACTGTGTGACGTCACTTGACGTCGCTGTGTCATGCGACACCTTAACGTCATAAAGCTCTGCCACGTGACGCCGTGTCGTCACAGACTCACGTGACGTCACGTGACTGTGACGTCACTGTTTCACGCGTCATTCTAACGTCACGGCGTTAGGGTGACACTTGAGATTATGAAACCAAATGACGTTTCGAGGTCACATGAGTCATGATATCACGAGACACCTCGGTGTCATAGAGCTAGGTCACGTGGCATTACGATCATTACGTCACGTGGCGGTGTGACGTCACGTGATGTTATGATGTCCTGTGACCGTTTTCCGTAACGGATTTTCATGACGGTCCTTCATGACGGTTTTCTAATAAAATTTGCCCGATAAAACATTGCGCGTCAACAACACGTGCACGCCCCGCGGATTCGTCGTCAGGCGTATTGCGGTGAACGGTCCTTGAAATCCTTGGCGCACGGCCCGTCTCGCCGCAGTACGCGCTGCAACAAGCCGCAATACGCAAGCGTGAACGGACTCGTACGGTCCGGGCATCCCCGGTCGACGCACTCGGCGCCCACTCCAGCGTCCAGACCGCCGGCGAGACCGGGACCGAGAAGAAAAGAGGCCCATCCCCGGGCGGCTGCAACAGGAAACGTCAGTGCGCTTTTGATAGGCCGTCTACGAAACGGGGGCAGTAAAAAGGGCCCGTAAAATATAATTTTCACTTCCATGACAGGACGCTCATTGTGCCGGAGCCGAGAGCCCGGCCATTCTTTCCGGGCAGAGCGGCCAGACCCCCCGGAGCCGCTGCGGTTATAAAATATAAGCCCCGATCAATATTGCAGCGGCCACTTCTGACCGAGTCGGCGCAGATTTATCTCGTGCCGCTCCCTGAACTCTTCTGTCGCCGCTGGACTACGGCTCGCGTGCGCGGGATGTCCGCTTTCCGAAAACCAGGACGGTCCCTGCTCTTGTCATTGCGGGAGCAGAGCAAAGCAGTATTGCGTTCTCATGCGTGGCTACTACGCAGGAAGAGGGGAAAACGGCTATTGCGGGGGATATTTAAAAGTGGCGTGCCTAGCGACTAAGTCAAAAACTAAATCCATGAGGACCACAACTGCTAAATTATATGTCGGTGACTTCTGACGCAGCTCTTGGGTGATGTAGCTGAACACTGTTTCGGCTTCGGGCTGTGTGCTGAGTCTTCAATCAGTTGGATGGATGGATGGATGCTAACGGCTGTACCCTTATAACAGGGGTAGCTTGCGCCACCTAGCCTGGAAGCACCAAGTGAACACGAGTATCAGCCGAACGCCCCGCGCTGGATTGGGCAAGATGGGGTAAAAATTTAGACTATTGGCCTCGTGTTGGATAAACGCCGAATTTTGTGCAAAAACAAGCTAAGCAAAGCTCTCGCGCATAGTTCAATCTCCTCTCCGATAGCTGTCCCACAGAAGTAGCGCACTGGTTAATGGGATCAGAATGCTCAGCCATTGCTCAGCAATAAGGTTCGTTATTTTGGTTAAAGAATGGATCCCTTCATTTCTAATTCCTCTCCTCTTGAAACCTCGCTTTCAACTATAAATTGTTTATAGATATGAGAGTTTGTGATGTTCCGATACCTGATACCCGATAACGATACTCTATATGTAGGCGCAAAGCGGAGGCGAGTATCGGTATGTTATCGGATCATCGGACGACTACTAAAACTCTATTGACGAGAAGAAGTATTGACGTTACCGACCCTTCGCTTTCATTGCTGTTCTGCCATAGCGCAAGTGCCTCTCAAATCCCCTCGCACGACTCACTGCTTTTCCCGCCGTAATCCTGCCGAAGATTTCAAAGGTGTTTGTTTCAGATATGCCCGATGAATAGACATATTGCTAAATTACCCAAGCATCAATGAGAATGCAGGCATTGGTGTTTCACGCGCCACACCCGCACGGCCTCCACGTATAAAAGATTCAAAGCAACTAACCACAATAAAGCGTTGACCAACGCGCGTGCAAAAGCAATTTGTTTCAAGCATTTGCTTTAGAATCGTTACTACTGCACGTGCAGCGCGTGTAACAACACTCGAAGCGTGCTCTTGAGGTGCTTCGGTAATTTAGCAATCGGTCTAATAATGTTAATGTTCGGGCTAAAATCTGGTTTGCAGCCATTGCTGAAATCGCCATTGTTTTCACGCACGGAATAAAAAAAAAAAAAAAAAAGCTCGCGTTACGAAACTTTGAATGTTCACAGAATGACAGCCTTTGACATAAAAGGTCCCCGCCTTCTACAGCTGCGTTGCGCATCGCCGGACTGCCCTCTTTATTTATTTAGCTTTTTTATGCTTTAAAATTTGTAACGGAACTTTTAGATCGCACCTCGCGTTCATGTCAATAGACTACTTCCATAAAGCCCTGCATGCAACACGGCGCGCGTTGCACTCTGGGAACTAGTTGGCCAGGAGGAGAGCGCCATGGTTTCGGTTTCGATCGACACGTCGACAAGAGATTATACACAGAGCGTGAACTATAAACGGCCGTTATTTTATGTTTTCTGGTCCCTAAAGCGTCATTTGTGGTCTCTAAACCAACCTAAATGGCCAGACCTCGAAGCTTTAGCACAAGCCCGAGACGTATAGCTTGTCTTATCACATGCTTGTTGTATTTTTGTACTTGAGCCTTTCCGTTAGCGTTTCGAGGTATGTGCATGGACTAGCCAGTGCTGGGAATCTCGACGCTGCGAAGCTCGGGGATCTTGCTTGTTTACGAATGAACAAGCTGTAGACACCAGCAAGTATGCATACATCGAGCTCGCGCCTTTACATTAGTTTGGTTGATCAGGAAGTTTGTTTGTTTCAGTGCGTCCATTGACGAAATATAACTTTTTGCAATTACTGTTTTTCTTAATACGCCCGAGTACGCGAGGTAAAACTCGGAGGCGCCATTGGAAAACTCCATTTGAACACACTTCTCATCGCTTATCTGTACTGCCCCGCAGCACTGCACGAATTCGTGAAGTCCCCAACCGCTTGCACTTTCACTAATATTCAACATCGCGTATACGCATAAAGTTATCCTGCAATCATATGGGCACATTCGCACACACAAACCGTTTTAAGAAAGCAAAAGTCGAGCACTAGTGTGAAGAATGTCGCACCATTCGAGTGGAAGTGCGCCGGACGGGCATGAACCCCGGTGCGCCAAACGAACAAAATTATTCAAAGCGCATTTGACGGTTGCTAATGGCCATAATATTTGTTATGTGTTTGCTTTCTTCCTCACTGAGTATGCCGAGATAATTTCAGACACACCGTTCAGGCAGAGATCTTGGGCGTCAGTAAAGGTGTCGTCCAAAAAGGCTTAGCGAGGAGTAGGGGACGCTTGCTAGGGCCTCCGTCGTAGCTAGCTGATCTCAGCATTTGCGAAAACTTAATCATATATCAGCATAAAATTTGAGTTTGAGATATGTGATGACACGAGGAAGACATCATTGTAACTTTTGTGCAGTAGTGAGGTCGAATTTATTGCGTTTCTTTAAAAGTTAATGCGCCAACGCTAGCTCAACCTTTGATACTCATGTGAGATGCGGCTGCTTTTCGCCCAATGAAGTAACAAGAAGCGGGACGTTTCGCAAACAAAATACCTGTAGGGCTCAAGGTAACAAAATTTTAGTTGTAGTTCACTGGTACTAGACGGGATTACTGACACGAGCTCAAAGATGCACTCGTGAGATGAAGTGACTCAGCCACGTCTTACTACGTTTGCGTACGCACACACACAATATCCGGGCCGGCTTGCTAGAACCAGCGTCTCAGCTGAGACTGGGTGAAAGAAAGCACTGCCAAAGCCAGCGCACGAGCTGAGCGGGACTCAAGCTGCGTCTCAAGACGCTCGCGCGCCCAGTCTTTGCAGTGCTTTCTTTCACCCATCTCAGCTGAGACGCTGTTCTAGCAAGCCGGCCCCAGTGTTTCGGTAACCAAGGAAAATGCCCTGGTCTTCGTTTTTGTATCGCTCGAGAATGAGTGTATTGTACATTCGTGAAAAGTCAGATTGTCAAAAACGCAAGCAGCGCGTTCGGTCGCGGCGTGATAGCATGAGACGAAGCTGCCCAGTCGAAACCGAAACTGAGTGGCCAACTAGTTCCCAGAGTGCACTGCGTGGTATTTCGCCGCGACGGGGCGCGTCGGTTTTGGAAGAAGTCTATTGATTCAGAACTGTATTAGAGGTTGCGCAACTACTTCGGCTAAAGCACGTGGGTATGAAACTGTCCCCACACGAGAATTTTACTCCCCTGCAGAGAGCATACAAATTCGTACAGGAATCGAACCGACTCAACTGAGAAGACGAGGCAAACGTCGTCGTTAGTGAACCCACGCAGCGCAGCCTGGCTTGAGACAGCGTCGCCGCGAGAGTAAAGTCCCTTTATCCTGGCAAAAGTGGCGCCATTCATTGTTGTAGAAATGCTCAAGGCACGTGCCGCGCGCAACTTCTGGGAAATTCATGGCGTCTGAAATCTAGCTCAGTGCTGCGCTGTTTCGCCATGAACTTCCCAAGAGCTGCACGTTCCACGTGTCTCGTGCATCGACGCACCTTGCTTTACGCGAGAGCGCCTTGCAGCGTCCCCCAGCGAGAGTGACGCTAATCAGAAGGCGACGCGTAGAAAGACGCGTTTGGGGCTTTTGCGGCCACTCTCGTTGAGCTTCGATTTGTTCGTCACTTGGGGCTGGTCAGGAATTCCCTAATGACGACTTCGCGCGCAGGCCTCGTCTTCTAGCTGGTGGTATTGATCAAACGCGTCCCCATCCCCTTCCCGTTCTTAACATCTCTCCCCCCCCCCCCTCCTCCAATATGTGAGATGATGTTGGCTGACATGGCAAATATTTTGCATTGGGAGCTCCAACGCTGGAGCAGTACGGGAAGGCATTTGAAATAACCGGCGACTAAAGAAATGCTATTGCCGGATTCTGCTATTTCAGTTCGATGATTTTGTTTCCTAACGTGTTGATATTAGCTATTAGGAATGGAAAAAAAAATAAGAGTATACTTGTTTGGCGCCCCAGTCCTCGGCCCTGTCTGTTTTAATTCGGTTGACCATGGTACCGGCGTGCGGTTGTTTTACTATTACTGCGTGATGAATCCTAAAGATACTAGGTAAGCATGCGAGCTCCACTTGCCAAATTGTCCATGTTGAGTGGAGATATCAGGCGTCATCTTGAGGACGACTAACTTAGCGCTGCGTCCATACGAAAGGTTTGACTTTTTTTCTTCAATTTACGTTTGCCTCGCTTAATTACCGAGAGGGAATCAAATCCAATAAAAATGAAGAGATACTACACACTGCTCGCAAGCTCGCAGCTCAGAGTTTAAAATATTTCCATTCCCCCCCCCCCCTCACACACACACACTTCCACGGTTATTTTTTTATTGTGCAAGTTGGATTGAAAATCTTCAACTTCGGACGTAGTCGCGACAGAGTTGCGCTTCGCTGAATACATAAGTAATTCGGATATGTTTTCTTTATTTTAAGCCTGATTTTATTCAGTGTTCCACATAGATTATAAAGGATGTCCAAACATCGCTAGGGATTAATCATATAATTATGCTTGTAATCCCTGTTCTTCTTTGTGTTTCTTTTGCTCAAAACTGTTCTTCCATAATGAATAAAGCAAACTTGTTGAAAGGGCCCGAGAATAGAAACAAAAAAAAAGATAAATAGGAGCATAATCTTCTGTAATCACCTTCGCGCACAATGTAGCTCGTTGCTGCTCCTGCATGATGCAATTTGTAAACTTCATTGTACGGGTGTACTTAACGTCACTATCCTCAATGTGCTTTCCGAGAGGCGGTTGCATTCGAAACATCATTTGTTTATTTAATTCCGTCTGAGAGCTTTATTGGCAACGATATTTAATCCTTTACATTTATGATTTGAATTTGGACCGTATTTGGCTAGAAGTTAAATGTAATTAATTATGGCATTTTATTATTGCCCGAAGATTTTGAAGGCGAAGGCATTTCTGGAGAACTATCTGTGGGGAGTGTAAAGAGTGAAAAACGACAGCAGGAGGAGAAAACAAAGAGATCAACCTTGGCGACCTGCCTCGGTTGGCTGCTCCGACTCGGGGAAGGGGATGGCAAGACAAAAGAGAGCAGACAGAAAAAGCAGCTGAGGCACGATTCACTTTCTATGCTTAGTTTCAGCTTGAAGGGACACTGACAGGGTATTTATGCTTGCCAGTGTTTTTATTTGTACATGACATATGAGAGCCCAACTACCCAAAACACAATTTGCGGCTCGAAATTTGTTCTCTATCCGCCCGAAAACCGTCGATCCAGAAGTGGCCGGTTTGAGTCGCACTCCACTCTTTGCGTGGTTACGTGTCGTTCTCTATGGTTAAGACACACACACCAAATATAATCAAAGTCGTGAATCATCGAGGACACACACTCAGTGCTTAAAATACACAAAAAATATGCTAGCCATTGTTTGTCACGTCTAAAAAGCTAAACATACGTTGACTGAAAAAAACAAAAAAACTTTGCGCAGCCATTTTACTTTTGCTAACTTTCTCCTCTGTATTTCTTCTTCCTCCCAGTTCAGACTCCTACATACCAAAGTTATTAACTTAAATACGTGGTAAATCGTTTTGAGTGTATTTTATTTCCCTCCTATTTTAAACGAGACAATAAATTCCGCCCCCAAAATACACGCAGTACACATTACGTACCGCCTTTCCTATTTGATTGGAGTAACGCGAAAGTAATGGAATCCAGTAACGAACTAATAAATCGCTTACTTTTTTACGGCGAAAATTTTGCAACCATGATCCGTTAGCTTTTATGCCCGGTAATTGTAATCAATTAATTGTCCGGATTAACGAGAACAAGTCTGGTCACCATACCCCATCCAGAGCCGAGGTACCTGTAAAAGTTCGTCGCTCGTTCCTGTACATTAGCCAGAATTGAGACGGAAGTATCCTTTTTCTGGAACTCAAATTCGGCTACGTCTTTTTGACAGTTTTTATACACAGACGCTTTCAGGGCGCGTTTGCAGATTCAATCAATCAATCAATCAATCAATCAATCAACCAATCAATCAATCAATCAATCAATCAATCAATCAATCAATCAATCAATCAATCAATCAATCGAATCAATTGTTTTATTGTGCTTATTAACTACTTTGAAGCCCTCTGGTTCAACTCATGTATACACAAATCAGTTCACGCCATGCATATATTCTGGGTGCTAAAGGCCCAAATTCGCACAAAAGATATGAATGCTAGTAAACTGTGTCGAAAACATGTTGAAATCGCGAAAAGCGAGTCGCGTTCGAGGCATGGACAAAACACTGACATCTCTAAAAGGGGAACGCGACAGAACAGCACACGACAAAACAGCACGCGTCAAAATAGCACGCGACAAAACAGCACAGCGTCAAAACGGCACAGCGACAGAAGAGCACGTGCCAAAACAGCACGGCGTCAAAACAGCACAGCGACAAAACAGCACGCATGTAGCAACTTCGAGAGCGCTCTTCACCTCTCTCTGCGCGAATAATTTCAAACCTCCTTGACCCTTTCATTTATTGTCGCTATGTTATAAAGGAATGTATTTCCTATTTCAGTGCTTACCAAACTCTGCAACCCGGAGACCCCCCCCCCAAAAAGGGTTGGATATTGCGTGGCATTATTTAACAGCTAGTGGAGAAACAATAAAAAAAAAGTACGTTGGTGGCGACGGGATCGCACTCAAGTCAGTGTCCCGAGAGCTGCTGCTGTGTGATTGCTAAAAACAAATAAAATTAGCAGTAGTTACTGCTACTTAACTGCGCTGATTTCTGAAGAGATTGGGTAGTTAGAGGTGATCTCTTCGCGTCGATGTTGGCCGCGTTGTCTGGTCTTCTTTGTAGAACCAGCGAAAGAGGAAAAGTTATTGGGAAAAAGAAATCCATAAATTCAAGTTATGAACCGTTTGGTTTGCGGCGGTCCGGTGAGGTTCCGTAGTTTCGTAATTACCAACCTAGCGTAAAACGCCCCCCCCCCCCCCAAAAAAAAAATAAATAAATAAATAAATAAAAGCGGGAGATACGCCGATTACCGGTAAGATAAGGTTGCTTTAATGTCGAGCGCATTCAAGGTGCACCATGGGCACAGACTCTGCGGGGTTCATTCGCCGTGAATAAAATGTCCCGGAAACAGGCGGCTAGCTGTAGCTTGCAGGCGAGAAGTTGTTTTGAGTTAAATTCACAGATTATTGCCGACGAAGGCCTCGATCGAGTGGAAACCGGTGAAGCAGAAACATGCCACAGCCTCAATGCTGTTGCCGTTGAGCACACCGTTGCCGCAACGCTTTCTGTTTTTCTTTTAACAACTAACGACAGCACATTGCCGTGGGATTGATTCATATATTGTAGACGACATCACCAGCAAACTTGCGCGTCAAAATTAGCAGATCTGCTCTAGAAATAGCCAGAATACGGACCAGCCTAGACCCACCATTCCTTTACAGTGCCTTCTTTGATACATGCATTTTTTAACTCCATACACTCTATTTAGTATTCAGCGTTTTCTGCTTAAACCGAATTACACCGGTAAAAGTACGCCGAATTCATTTTTCAAAATTCGGTTTTAACCGAAAAAGGTCAGTACTTTCGAGGGCGTTTGGACGGGTGGGTGTGAAGAGGGGGGGGGGGAGGATGTGACTTATTATTGACCGTATGACCCCTTCCTTTCGCAGTTTTCAGATTGTCTCCGAGATCGGTTCAACTTTCAACAAAAGCTCCGGGGCCGCGGGGGTCTCCAGGACGAAATCTGGGTTTTTCACCTGATAGGGATATGTGTGCCGAATTCTTCGTTCAAAGAAGAGTGTTTAATCGTGAACTGAACAATGAAAATCAAGAACGTCCGTAAATGCCGCACATTGTTTAACACTCCTAGCTTCCGTCTACTAGAGGAGGGCATAAAACCGATTGTTTTATTGTCGTTTCTGTGATCGGCGCGAATTTACCACCTCTCGCTGTCGTGAAAATGGGGAAACAACGCACTAGTACAATGCTTGCAAATTTCTGGATTTTGATATTTGCCTCTTCGACCGAAGTGGTAGTGAAGCTCATGTTCGTCCTGTGCACAAATACGAGCACACGACGATAATGTCAGATCACGATAGGGCCCGAGTGCGTCTTGCAAAACAGGTCGCGTGGGCTGCCACAGACAGCAACAAATAAGAAAACCAGTACCTGGTTTACTCACAAACGCTCTTAAATATTGCATTTTCGTCAGTATACTGGTTTTCGACAATAAACCAAAAAGAACCGAGAAGTTTATGAGTCTACAAATATTCACCGCAATAAACCGAAAACTTGTGTTTGGAATAAAAACCGAAAAAAGTACGCCGAATTTCAAAATAATAAAAACCGAAACCGCCAAACCTTAGCTATATTGTCAATGTCCTGTTTTCACACTGCTGTTTTGTCGCGGTGCTAATTTGACGCCGTTCTCTTCTGTCGCTGTGCCCTTTTGACGCTGTGCTGTTTTGTCGCTGTGCTGTTTTGACGCCGTGCTGTTTTGGCACGTGCTCTTCTGTCGCTGTGCGGTTTTGACGCTGTGCTGTTTTGTCGCGTGCTATTTTGACGCGTGCTGTTTTGTCGCCGTGCTGTTTTGACGCTGTGCTGTTCTGACGCGTGCTGTTTTGACCGTGCTGTTTTGTCGCGTGCTGTTTTGTCGTGTGCTGTTCTGTCATGGTGCCTCTAAAAGTTGTGTTAACAGGGACGCGAATGTTAATGCCAGCAAGAAGTGTAGGGCTGTCCATTAAACCGCAAATGAACATAGAAAAACATTTAATATCGAGAAGAAGGCTTCTGTCGTATAAAATACATAATTTCAATTTGAAGCTTTGCGGTATATGATTGGCACAAATTTATTTTGTGCGTGTTAATTTTTTTTCTTGCTGACCCATGGCACAGTTGCAAAGCCAAGTTTCGGTCTAATGTGCTTTCCGTGACTCGTTCATTGATTCTGATAATGCGACGTGGCTGCCGAGCTCGCGACTTTGTCAAAATTTCTCGAAAGACACCAACTATAAATCCTCATCTCTAAATGTGAACTGTAAACGAATTTAACTGAGCTTCTAAAGATCCCGCATTGACCCGTTGAGTGATATCTAGTGTCGTCTCCAGCGCACATATTTCGCCGACACTTCAAAGTAATGCTGCAAACGCATATCTCCAATCATATGTTAAGTATAGATACTCGTTAGATTGTGCTTCGTCTTGAGCTTGCACTTTCTGCGAGTTCTTACGATGCGTATATACTAAAATGCAGCGTTACACTTGAAAGTGAAATACGAGCGCACTGATTCCAAACATTTTGGATGACACAATGAATAATAAGAGCGTGGCTGGTAGTTCATCTTGGACGAGGAAGAGAACACGAGTGTGAACAGGCATCCGTTCATCGGGAAGCAGCGCAGAGGGATTGTATTTGTTGACGTCGGGCGCATGGCGCGAGGGTCACTCCCGTCTGATTAACCTGACAACAATAAAAGGCTTCTGACATATTTCCTTATGTTTAGACGACAAAATTCGCAAAACTTGGCATATAAACTAAGCTGATAATTACAAAATTCGCTAACTCACTCCAATTTCCAATAAACATGTTACTATTGAGCAAAATGTAAGGGCGCAGGTAAGCTGGTCTATACCGAAAATTCGAGATGTTCTTTCTTATATTCTCTTGGTGACAACTTTCGTATTTACCCAGTCTTGAGTTGCTACAAAATGTTTTCCGTAGAATATTATTATTTTTAATAATATTATTATTATTACTATTATTAGAACCCCGTCAGGACGTCGCGCCTTGGTTTCCATGGCCGCCATATTTGGTTGTAGATCGAAAAATATATTTTGTTGTTTTCAGTTACATGGTCGAATTGCGGCGTTCCGGAGGTAAATGACGTGCTTTCTTCTTCTAAAGCCCGGTTCACACAGTTGCGTTTGACTGCGTTTGACTGCGTTGCGGCAGCGAGACACTCTGGACATCCCTGCTTCTTATATCGCGTGCCAAGAAGGTTCCTTGAATTGAATTCCACGCTCATACGAACCACAGATGTGCCGGTGACTCGCTTTCGGTTCTCGCCGCAACGCAGTCAAACGCACTCAAACGCAAGTGTCTGAACCGGCCTTAAAGGAGCGGTGCAACGATATTCAATTGGAATGTTTTTCACTTTACACGAGCTTACTGGCACTAGTGGGACTCAAGGATACTCGCACGACAACGCCACTGGTCAATAAACTCCTTTGTTGCGGTGTAATTTCAAGGACAAAAGCGATCATTTTCATTCTATCTCTCCTTTGCGAAATTTGATGACGTAACGTGGGGATCGCAGTACACCCCGATGACGATATTTGAATGCGGTTCATAGATTGGACCCGAGCATTGCGTGGACACTCGATTTGGGCTCGTGATAATTACTAGCTCGAGAAGCATTCGGGTAGTGGCCCGTGGCCAATCGCTGCAACGACGACAATAGCCGAGCCATAACAATGTCGGGAACTCAGCGCGTGTCTTGTGCTTTGCCAACGCCCTGCGCGTGGCTGTGATCAACATTGGCGGCATATAATCGGCATCAGATCACGTGGCCGCTTGTTCTTGCTGCGAGTTGAGGGTGAACGCTGCTCGTTTTTCTTTAATATTTTTCTGGGACTTCTATTGCGTAGGGTGAAAAACGAACTCGTGTTTCATAGGTCATTAACGTCAGGGATCCGTTTTAAGAGGTATTTGCGCAAAGTACAAAAATTGTTGCATCGCCCCTTTAAGACAGACGAAATATAAGTAACGCGGTGCACGTTCTCGCAACATTAAAATCGTTGTTTTCTTTTTGAGATGTGCCGCAACGAAGGCTAGAAGCACGAGCTTATAGTCTTTGACAGTTGCCCCTGCTGACGGCGAGTCCAAATTCAGAAGCGCGTTCTCTTTGTGGCTTTCACTGCGGTACAGCTTAAGGGGGATTCAACCGCTCGTCACTCAATGGGCAAATTTCGCTACACAAACCTGAGTTTCAGGAATGCACGATAGTATTCATTCTTTTGGGGGTTACTTATGATAACGTAATGAAGGTTGTACGGCCCTTGGATTTTTCTTTTAGAGCGCTGGAGATTTTTAATAAAATCCAGAAATACGACCGTTTTGACTGTTTTTAGCGCGTTTTGAGGCATTTTTGAAAATACAATTATTTAGAAGACAAACGTGACAAAACGCTTGGCCGTACGTACTAGGGGTGCCTCTAATCTTAATTGTAAGACCATGACGAGGAAGCAAAATATTGTTGTATTTGCGTATTTGTGTAAATAAAATCACCCTGTTAATTTTATTTCCAACTTGTTAAACGAGATGGCGATACTAGTACTAGCTGCCTCAAACCGGAGATTTTCTTGCTGTTGTTGTTTTTCTCTCGAGCTCGAATTCGACCGCGATGTCTCGTTGCTCGTGGATCGGTAGCACGTGTAGCGAAAGCTCACGCTGTAAAGCTCACTGATCGTGGATTCAATCCACCGCCTCTGCCCGTTTCAATCTGGATGAGCATCGTACCGGCGTGCTGTCATGTATCACTATTGTGCAGACATGTACAAGTTACTCAAAAAAGTAATTAGGTTAAGTTACTGAATATTCACGTCAAAAGTAATTTGAGTAGAGTAGAAATTACTCAAATAGAAAGAAATTGAGAAAATTACTAATTACCGTAAAAAAGTAGCGAATTACTTTTGAAGTTACTTTTATATGTTTTTTTTCTGGTAAAAAGAAAGTACAGAGGTTTTTATCCGTTGGCGAAATTCTGCTAGCCAAATATGAAGCGGCTTTTTTTCCACAAAAATGCTTCAATAGCTGGTTCTGCTTCTGCGAGCCTAATTGTTTTGTACTTTCTTGATTGGTCAATGATGTACTGCGAATGTGTCATTTTTACTTTGAGGTTTAGCACTGTCTGAGCTTGATTTTTAGACAGTGTTTGCTTGTTTACAGGGTTGCGTAAAATGCATCTAAAAAGTACTTGAAGTAAAGTACAAAGTAAATTCGAGGTTATGTACTTCAAGTAAAGTAGTATAAGTACACCGGGTGCAATGCACTTGAAGTAACGTATATAAATACAATATATTTCAAGGTAAAGTATAAGCACTTTTAACACAATCTTTCATGATGCCCTTTCATTCCCTATACAATGTTTTTTTAACTGGTATGCATTGCTTTAGGGGTAATCGGAGGTGCATCAGTTTTTACGGAAATGGCAGCAAATATTGTATAAGGTAAAGTCGCCTCAGAGAAGTTGTTTTACACTCTCTGACGAGCTATTTGACACAATCAACTTATAAGGCACTTATTTCCATTGGTCTTACAGCCGCCATTACTTCACTCAAAGAAGTGACCATATGACGTCTCGAAAGAGCGGATTTTCACACGACGATACCGCCATCTTTTGTTTTCAAATTCAGGGAATGTGCATTGAAATCGAAAGTTTTATTTTCCTCGAAAAATACAAGTACATGTTCAGAAAACTTACTTCGAGTAAAGTACCATTTTTTCTAAACAGTAGTACTTTAAGTACCTTGTACATAGAGTACTTCCCAACACTGCTTGTTCACTATTCTTTATATAAAAACGTTGGGGGAATTACTACACGTTTCTCGAACGATTTTTGAATCTTTGAAGATCTGCATATTCTGAGTTTTTGGAAGAAAGGCAACGCAAAAAAGGTAATTTTTGCGTTGCCCTTTAGCACGTGATTCTTCGAGTACAGCACAAACTGCGGGAGCAGCAGATGAATTTCAGAGCAGGGGCTGCATTTGGTTGCCTCCTTTGAGTAAGGATGCAGTGTATGCACTGTGCACCTCCTGTAGTGGGCGAGAGTTTCTACGTTGTGGAGAAGCGGGGACCAGCCCTTTCTCCAAATGGGTCCAGTCTCCTCGAACTTCGGGACACAGAGAAACGCCAGTCTTCGGCGCTAATCCCACAGCTGCTCGGCCACTCTTGCGTCGAGTCTGTTCGCTCCCCGCGCCTCGTGGCAGTGCTGCTACTTTCCTACGCCACATGCTTCCCCTCTTTGCAAATATCAGCTGCTCTCCCAACACCTTATCTCCTTTGTGCACGAATGTTTGTTGATAGGCAAAACAACCCCTAAAATTCAAAAGTAATTTGTAACTTGAGTAGAATTTACTTAAAAGAAGTAATTAAAGTAAACTACTAATTACCGAAATAAAAATGTAATTGAAAGTTACTGAACTACTTATAAAAGTAGTTAAACTACAGTAACTTGAGTAGAGTAGTTGAACTACGTACAAGTCTGCTATTGTGTGATGCACGTTAAAGTCGTCAAACAAGCAGCGGTATACTGCACTGTCTTTCATCTCCAACGAAGACACCTGGGCCGACTTGCTAGAACAGCGTCTCAGCTGAGACTGGGTGAAAGAAAGCACTGAAAAGGCTGGGGCGACGGAGCGTCTTGAGACGCAGCTTGAGTCCCGCTCAGCTCGTGCGCTGGCTTTGGCAGTGCTTTCTTTCACCCAGTCTCAGCTGAGACGCTGGTTCTAGCAAGCCGGCCCAGATGCCCTCAGAGCTGACTAACCTCCCGCTGTATAAACATAGACACAACAGAATTACAATTGATGGCTCCGTTGGTCGGCACTTTTTGAACGTTGCAAAAAAGTGTAACTAGTCATCAGCAGACTCCTAGCGAAAGGCTTGATAAGGCTCTGAAGGCGATACTTTTGTTGATTCTATTTTTTTGTGTGTGTGCTATGTTAGCGCGCGTGGTCAAACGCTTGCATACGCTACAAGCGTGGCTCGTAAGCTTCCTAAGATCGTGCAGGGTTGAACAGAGATATCCTAAGATGTGGGGTACCTCAATGTCCTTCTGCTTAGGGTGATGCCACCCTTTGTAGTACCCGATGCCGACAGCACGCGCTCATGGGTAAAATACACATAAATCGACGAAAACAAAATGTCGCCATAGCACAGTCAGCGCCACAAACGCGTGCCGGGACACGCTCTTTCACGCGCTTCTGAACAAAAAAAGAAAAAGAAAAGTGTGGGACAAAATGGCCAGATGTCTCCACTCTAAGCAAAGCGCACATGAAGGCAACCTACTAATATGTATTTGGAAATAAAAAATAGCTGAATGAGTTGCAAAGACGGCTAAAATACTTATTCCGAACAACATTTATTTTATGAAACATTATTTCAGATATTTTCATTCTCTGTAGACCTTGTTTGGTGGCTAGTGGAGTTGAAAAAAAAGCATGATTTCTATTATTTTGAACAATTACAATATATTTTCTAAGCCAACAAACAGGTGTTTACTCTGAGATGCAAATTTAATTTTGACGTTAGCGTTTTGGCGCCCGAAACAAATTTTTTTTTTGTAAATTTAACACTTCCCGTTTTGCGGATTACTAAGAAAAGCAAACGGGCCATCAATAGGTAGAAAATGCGTTTTTGCCTAAAATGAGGCGTACGTTTTTTTTTTTTTCTCTCTTCAGCTTCCTAATTTTAGGCAAAATCATATGAATCTCTAAATAACTTTAGTGTCTTCATAAGTAACCTCGGGAGTTCACTATGCTATTGTCCATTATGAACACCTCTTTTAACACTGATCTTACTATGTCACGGTGCAATGAAGCGGTGCTACCTTACCTGTCTGGAAACAAATTGGGGTGTGTGTATATATGTTTATACAGCCTAGAACATAGTCTGCCTCAACGGGCGACTTGTCTCTCCAGCTGTAGATGCTCAATTTAGCCAGTGCAGTTGAACCGGTAGCCTGGGGTCTTTAACGTGCACCACGCAGTAGTGATACACGACCGCACGCCGGCACGATGCTCATCCAGATCGAAACGGGCAGGGGTGGGGATGGAACCCAGGATCCCTGGGTTATACAGAGCGAGCTTTCGCTCCACGTGCTCCGAGCTGCTAACCATCTCGGCCACCGATCTTTTTTTCGTTATTGCACTCGGCCGCCGATTCCCCTTTATCTGTCTCGACTAAAGCCCTTCGATGTGTTTGCGTTTGTCTTGCAAGTAGCGTCAAATGCGTCAGTGCACGAGGCCCGTGTCTCGAGCGGCCCTCGGAAGCAGTTGTCGGCGAAGTACTGAAATTAACGGCCCTTGGAAGCGAATGGCAGTGGAGTACCCGCTCCTGGTGCGTGTCTTGCGCGTTTCCACAACAATGGTTGGCGGTACTTGTAAGCGTGAATTTTATCAAAGGAATTGAGTCTGCACTTGCCGGCAGTGCCTTCAACTTTTGGAATTTACGAGGATAGCTCGAGTGCAACTGCAACATGGCTTTGTGTATTTCAGTGGTTCTTTTTCGCTGACACGCAGACTGACGCAAAGTGTTCTTTCTTGCCTTACCTAACGGTGGCCTTACCCGTTGCCAATGTTGTCAGCTGATGTGCACTTGGCACCCGATCGTGGACGAGTAGTAGAGCCGCGCCACTTGCTTGGACAGAGAACTCCTTGGTACAGTTCACGGGTGGGAAGCGGTTGCTTCTTGTTCCTTTTTACTCGCCGCGCAAAAGTGTGGACCTCGCCACTGAATGAGCTATGCTTAGAGTCGGCACTCTGTTCCCCGATATTGCAGTGGGCACCGCCATCTTGATGCTTGTACAGAGCAGACACAACTGCCGATCGTCATGATTCAAAAATGCGACTTTCTCAGCATTCGATTCGGTGTAAGGAAGCTCGTGTAATATTACTTTGCTCTGTCGCGAAGTGTTTAAATATTTGTGCAGGACGTAAAAGCTTTTCCTGTGATTTTAGATACATGTTCAGATGACTGGCAACCATGATTTTAAGCCACAATATGGACAAGTGTCGTTTCCTCTGAAGCGTAGCTTATTAAGTGACAGTCGGGAAGATCATGGCGGAACAGCGCAGCACTGAGCTAGATTTCAGACGCCATGTTCTTCCTAGTGCCACTAAATAAGCTACGCTTCAGAGTAACGACACTTGTTCATATTGTGGCTTAAAATCATGGTTTCCAGGTATCTGAAGATTTATCTGAAATCACAGGAAATGCTTTTCCGCCCTCCTCAAATGTTTCAAGAGTTCGCGACATAGCAAAGCAATATTATATGCGCTTCCTAACATCGAATAAAATGCCGAGAAAGTCGCACTTAGAATCATGACGATCGGCAGTAGCGTCAGCTCTGCACAAGCACCAAAATGGCGGAGCCCACAACAATGTTGGGGAACAGAGTGCAGATACTTTAAGCGCGGCTCATTTGGCTCT
>JAZHYW010004938.1:0-58384 GCA_037355805.1 Ixodes ricinus
AAATGTTCCGAATGTTGTGAGTGTTGGGAGATTACAACAATCCTCAATATGTTTCTGACACAACAGTGATTGCACGACAAACATGCCGTTACGCTACTGTTTGAACGCCATGCTGCCTGGGGAACTGTGTATTAAAGGTCGCGAAAAATATCGTTGGAGGAACAACGTCGTTAGTAAGGTATCAGCAAGTTGCGCAATCAGTAGCGCCCGACATAAGCGTTTAAGCAACGTTGTAACAGTGCAAAAGAGACGCGAAAATCGCAAATATCAGGTAGTCAACCGTTCTCAATCTGTTTCTAACGCAACATTGACCAGGCGAGAAAGGCACAGCGTTAGGCTTATTGCTTCGAATTCCATGCTGCTCAGGAAACTGTGTGGCTAAAGGTTGGAAAAATGTTGAGGGCGGCAACGCGTCTACAGGCGGCACACTTAAATGTTGCGCAACTGCAGCGCGACATGCTGTTTGCAACGTTGCATTAGTGTAGTACAGACGCGAAAATCGCAACATTGTAGTCAACTGTTTCCTCTAATTCAGCTTGACGCAACATTGACTGCATGATAAAGTGTACAGCGGTTACCGTTTCGAATTCCATGTCAGTTTCAGGAAACCAGGTGCTAAAAAAGTCGGAAAATATGAAAAAGGTTTGCTAGGCGGCATAATTTTGTAAATGTCATGCAATCAAAGAATAAAGGTGACATGTTGCTTAAGCAACGCTATATCAGTGTATAAGGACGCGAAAATCGCAAATATTGTGTAGTCAACCGTCTCCCATTTGTTTCTTGACGTAACATTGATCGGTGAAGGACAAAGGCACAGCGTTAGGCAACGGTTTGAAACTCTGGCGCGTCGGGAAACCGTAAAAGCAAAAATGGAAATAGCGTACAATGTTTGCTATGGCATAATTAAAACGTTGTGCAACCGTAGCGGGCGACATGTTGCCATAACGTTGTATGAGTGGTGGTACGCGAAATCCCAATGATTGCAGTCATCTATTTCAATCTGTTTTGACGCAACATTGATCGGCACTGGCGCGGTATTGCATAAGCACAGCTTGACTTGGCGCGTTGCCTTAGAAACCGTGTGCTGAAAGTCGAAAGCGTTTGAATGTACAACGCCGGATAGGCGGCATAATTTAAATATGCGAATCCGCAGCGCACGACATGTTTCTTATGCAATGGGTATTTCTGCAGTACAGAGGCAAACATCGCAACGTTGTGTAGTGAACTGGTTCCAACTGTTTCTGACGCAAAACTGATCGGTACAACAAAGGCACGGCGTTAGGCTACCGTTTCGAACGTATGCTGGGCCGGTGGAAACCGTGCGCGAAAGTCGGAAAAGGGCGTTAAGGTATAACGTAAAAGCAGACGGCATACTTTGAAATGTGGCGCAAATCCGCAGCGACATGTTTTGCGGTAACGTGGTATTACTGTAGCGCAGACGTGCGCAAACATCGCAACGTTGTGTAGTGAACTGTTTCCAATCTGTTTGACGCAACATTGATCGGCACAACAAAGGCATGGCGTTAGGCTACCGTTTCGAATTCCATGCTGCCCATGAAACCGTCCGCCAAAGTCGCAGCAAGTTGAAGGTGCAACGTTTGCTAG
Organism: Ixodes ricinus; assembly: GCA_037355805.1. NCBI lineage: Eukaryota > Metazoa > Arthropoda > Arachnida > Ixodida > Ixodidae > Ixodes > Ixodes ricinus. The sequence goes on from JAZHYW010004938.1 coordinate 1,606, forward strand.
ACGGCATAATTTAAAATGTTGCAAATCCGCAGCGCGCGACATGTTGCTTAAGCAACGTGGCATCGTGTATTACAGACGAAAATTGCAACGTTGTGTAGTCAACTGTTTCAAACTTGTTTCTGACGCAACATTGATCGGCAATGACAAAGGCACAGCGTTAGCCCGCTTCCCAGACGGAGCAATTTTGCCCAGCAACTTGACGGAGCAACACCAGCAACACGGGCCTCCTGCGTTCACACGCAGCAACCGAATTGCTAGGGATTCTGACATCATTACTATGAAATTGTATTTTCCACCCTTAGACACATAATTCCGCTCTATAAATGCTTTTTATCCGTTTAAATGACAAGCGAGAATAATAATGCATCTTTCTGAAAAGGTTTGTCGGAAAAACGGATCAATTTCAAACCAGAACCGAGTCTTTAGCTGTCATCATCACCACCACAAGCGTGTCACGTGAAAATATCGCGTCCCTGATTGGCTGGAGCCGCTTCAAACGTCTTCGAATTGCTCCGAGTTGTCGCCAAGCTTGCTCGAGCCGGACCCGATCTCGTGCAATTCGTGCCGATCTAGGAAAGCTAGGGAACAACCCGCCAGCAACACCAAAATTAGCAGTTACCCTGTCTGAAGCGGGCTCAGATATTGTTTCAAATTCCATGCTGCCTAGAAACCGTGTGCTAAAAAGTCGGTGTTGAAGGTACAAATCGTTTGCTAGGTGAAGCGCACTTAAATGTTGCAGCAACTGCAGCGCACGATACGTTTTCTGTGGAACGTGGTATTACGGTACAGACTCACCACTGCAACGTTGCGTAGTGAAATGGCTCAATTTGTTTTGATGCAACTTTGATCGACACGACAAAGACACAGCTTAAATCTGCTCCTTCACACTGGCGTTCGAAATGTAAATGCTTAGCGGATCTCGTCGCAGCTGTTGGCCAGAATCGCGGAGTAATTGTACTGAATTTTTTAAGCAAACGCGTCCGCAAACGCGACTCAACCGCCGGTGTGAATGGGCTCGTACTCGTTTCAGCTCCATGTTGTCGAAATCAGGCACAACGTTACTATAGAACCACTCTGTTAGGACGCGATGTACCCAGGTCAGGACGCGCTACCTGAAATCACTACTGATGCAGCAAGGTTGAAGAAAACAATATTAATTGTGCCCAAACGAAGGCCAGACAGAGACATTTGGCTTTAGTTCCCCAGGGAGCCCAGATGGCGCGATGATAGGACTTTGGAGTTGTAAAGCGGAAGTAACATCGCTGGTTTACGAGCGCCAGCACCCTTCGCTTTCACCTCCTTCTCCTTCCTGAAGCGGGGAAAGAAGCCGTCGCGTGCGGGCGGTCAATCATGGTTGGTCGTGCGGTCCAGTCGTCGGGCGCAGAGCACATCGCTCAAAAAGGGAGATGTTCTAAGCAACTAGTCGCTTACTGTTTGTGGCAGGGATTTTCTTTCAGTGATGCTGAGAAACAATATTGCCTTTATTTCATATAAATCCGTCAGCCGGCAAACTTTGCGCTCTACCAGCAGCAATGACATGCCTAATAACACAAAGCTTCAAACAAATCTATGAAACAACATTGCCTTTGGAGTGCTGTCGGTAGGATCTGCAATGATCAAGATGCTGGTAACGTTGTTTCCGAATATGTGTGTGCGTGCTTACAGCGATGTAACGCCGGGATTTCGCAACTAAAACACTAAGACCTTCTCACTCAGATTTTCCCAGGGGCCGCGCTTGCGAAATATCCGACTCCATGTGAGCTTTCGGCAAAACCTAAGCAGGTGTTTCTTTGTGTAGAAAACACTAGTAACGTCGGAGCTATTATACTACATAAAGAGGCCATGGACCAACGTTCGTAAGTTAGAGGCAATTTTCGAAGATTCTATCGAACGATGGATTCATCGGGTAACTTAGTAATCGCTTAACGCTGTTTTATTCATGTTCATGTTAAAATTTACAAACGTCATATACCGCAAAGCGGATTTTCAGGCCTTTTGCTATGGATATTATGTGTGTATTTATTAGATTCGTGTCCCAACACAGAACCAGCTTTGTCCCCTTTATCACGTTACATATTGCGATGTCCTGATGATAATCACGTAGTTTCCATGAGCACAAAAATTTCCGGTATTTGTTCTATTCATATGTTATTCTTCTGGATGGGTGAACAATCAAAACTCGTACTGTTTCTAAAAAGAGAACAACCCTTGCACATAAAAAACTTTACATATTGTACAATTGCGACCGCTGCTGAAGAAACCTTTTCTGATACGCCATCAGTTATGCGAAACTACACGCGAGTTTATCAATGGCGCTTTTCTTCCCAGGTGAAAGCGGATTTCAGGTAAAGAAAAGTGAAAGACAAACAAGACACATCGCCAAGTGACTTGAGGGTCATATTGTCTCAACCGACTTTTCCACGGGATAAAAACAAAGCAAACCCCTTCCTCATGCTTGCAAACAGCTAATATGCCTAGTGAAGCGGTAGATAACGGCCAGTCCGACTCAAAAAGAGCTAACAACAACCGCAGTATTGTCACGACTGAACGTAACATATGAATATGACATTGAAAATAAACGTTGCGTAAATTTTGGGCAGCAACAGAGAGACGGGATGGCCCGCCTCGCTCCCCTCCTCCTATATAACACGGGTGAAAATTCCGGGCGTAAACAATGCGATGAGGGGCCAGAAAAACGCTCGCCCCGCCCAACACGCACGCACATATTGTCACCACCGCACGGCTGCTGCCACAGTCACTCTGATGAAGAGGCCACATAGCCTTAGCTGGTAATTAAGACTCGTAGGTCGCCCCCCCCGCACACACACACACACACACACACACACACACACACACACACACACACACACACACACACACACACACACACACACACACACACACACACACACACACACACACACACACACACACACACACACACACACACACACACACACCCCCTTTCTCCTCCTTTGCACACATTGAGACAACTATGTGAATATATAGGCCCAGGAAGTTTTCAAATATTCGACATCATGGAGAGCTACCAAGCATCTAACCACAAAGTTTTGTGTCAACGACAAAATGAGTTTCTAGGAAACTCGCCGGTGTCGTTCGAGGTTTTCGGTCCGATGACCCATGTCGACGTGTTTGACCACGCGTATTGAAAATAGCACCTCTAATGTTTTAAAGAAACTTGTAGTTCGATGTGAGAGGAGTTTGAAATAAAATCGCATGTACGTAATAATATTTAGTTTTTGGGGCGAAAGAAGAGAGCTTTCGCTTGTTGTCACTATTTTTACTATTGAACGAAATGTTTATGCAAGTTTTTGTACGCCAGTTATGGCACAACTTCATTTCCGATACTACGAATGAAACGTAGCATATGGTTCAACACAAGACTTACTTTAGAGCTTCTTGGATGCGGATGGCCCTTTCTACGTTATTTCTGCACTAAAGTAGTAGTGATGGGAAACGAAGGGAGGGGGTCAAATGACCAAGGATATTGTACGAAAGCCATTCGAGTCTCGTTCTGTTCACAAGAACATCAGGCTTACAGGCGACCTATTTCGACACTCCCAGAAGCGGTCACGTCGCCCGAGGAGGGGGCCTTAACACCTGCTGTGCGTACACCTCCTCTCCTTCCGAAATGCCATTCGCAGGGCCCGTTTGTCAGATCTCTCTTCGCAGCCTTGGTTCGACGAACGCTGTCCGCTAAGTGAATTATTTTCCTGATACTCTAGTCACTCCCGTAGGCTGACATTGGGGTGGGTAGCCACGAGCTCGTTGTTAACTCATACCTTCATCTTCTTTGCCACGTGATCATGTTCTCGTCCATACTCACGTGCGAGGGAGTCGCGTGACAGCAATGGTGATTGACCTTGCGAGCCCGTTCAATTGCATTGTCAGTGCATAAGGGCCAAATTTGAGTAGAACCTGTGTAGAAGTACGTCGATTTTTGAAGTTTTTACGGTCCTTGCGTTGACATGTCCTGCTTTTTTGTGCTTACTCCTATTGGTATGAATTATCTATTATTGACGTGGCAACGTATATGTCCCACAACGGGGGAAGTTGACTATAACCGAAGGGGGAGAAAAGGAAGCAAAAATAACCAACGAAGCAGTTGGGGGTCGCTTCTCTTGCTCTTATGCGTTGCAGTTTGGAGCGAGCACATTTTTTTCAGCACCTTCCCAGGTGTTCTGAACTGCTTTAGTAAAAAGATAACACCATGGATTTGCAGCGTTCTGGAGACTCTTTCGCCGTAGGACGTAATTAGTCATTTCGAAAGGTATAGAGATTTGATGCGTGAACTTTGAACGGTGTTTAGGCGCACAAACTATTAATTTTACAATGTAATGCACCAAGTACATTTTAATCCATTCATTGTTTTTTATCCCACCACGATTTTTATAAATTCAACAATATTACATAGTTTCATTCAGAGTTTTCAAAGGCGGCCCAGATAGACGAGCGACAGCTAGCGCTCCTAGCGGGCGGCATTAAGCAGAATCTGATTCCGGTTCCGGTCAAGTTAGTTTCGGTTTCGGTTTGGGCGTTTCTGCTCCTCTTCTCCGGTACCCTTCTCTCTCTCTGTTTCCTCCCCGTCTCGCTCCCCCGCTTGGCTCTCGGGAGCTTATCGACTCCCAAAGCCACTGTTTTTTGGTGTTTTTTCTAATATTGACGCATTTTTATTTTAATTTTTAAGATAGAATCTGTGCAAAATGTGTCAAACAATATTTCAACTTACTTCACAAAACAGAGGTGTATTTCTTGTTTTTTTTTCTATTGTAAAACACCGAAGTTACACAATCACCACATTAGGGAGTTTTAGTAGATCGTTCCGATACCTCCGATACCCCCGATAACGATACTATTTATGTAAGCGCAAAGGCGGAGGCAGAGTATCGGGTCTCATTATCGGAGTCATCGGAACGATCTACTAAAACTCTCTATTAACTCTTAGCTGGTGGAGCCTTTTGGGGTCAACAACAGTAAGTGGTTCGAAAACATTTTATTGGACCACATTCATGTATACATGATTTACTTCAGAAGCTCTGTATGTTTTTATACGAAACATGCTCACAAAGATAAATTAATGTGAAGGAGTTCGGCATATCGTACACTTCGTAATAGATTCTTAGCGGAACCAAGTTAACAAAAGCTTTCCACAGAGAACATGCCGAATGATCCATTCACTTTCACGCCGACTCGGGCACGGGAAGTAAGTACAGAAATATATAAGACATCGCTATCATCAAACTTGTACGTAATCCGTTACAAGTAACGAAATTAATTGTAATCCGTTACATTTATCAGTAATTTACTAACGGAATAATTACATATTTTCTAGAGTAACTTTAAAGTAATTCCCTTTCATTTTTTACGTAGGGATTCCTTGTAATCCGTTACATTTTTTTTTCAGGACCAACCCCCCCCCCCTCCCTTCTTTCTAAAGAAACAGTGGTTTTTATTTTGGTAAAGTCCAGCGCAGTGACACTGTCGCTTCGAACTCTTCAGTTCCGCAAAGCCTTTTTTTTTTTGCAACGCCAAGCCCGTGAATCTATTTTTTAGACCCTATCAAAGTGTTAAAAATTCAAATAAAGATTTCTACAAAAAAAAAGGAGGGGGGGGCTATTTATATCTGTTTTTTTTTTTTAGTCCCTTGGTTTTTTCTTTACGATCGAAGACCGGCAGAGGAGGACACCAAGTGACTGTGTGCCTCTTCGAGAAGCTCGAAGCCGTAAGTGAAAAGACAAGAATTAACAATGTCCTTCTCGGCTATAGTGACTACGACCTCGGTTATAGTGACTACACAATTTTCATAACGTCACAACAGGAGCCACCGTCTCCCCTAAAATACACTAAAAGAGATGTGATAATATGTGAAGGTGTTATTGCACAAGCATCCTCGTTCGTTGCTGCACACTTTTCTTAGAAAACAGGATGTATTTTTTTCTGTTTCTTTTACTTTATTTATTTTAAAATTCCTTACCTTTTTGTAGTCCAACTTCTGGGGTTGGCCCACTTTATTTGTGAATCCCAGCCAGGTTATCTGCATCTCAGTCACCCTTTTGTGAGTCAGCTTTTTGCGAGCACTTGGAAAATGGTAAGGCGGGACCGATTGGAGCGCTGCGATCGCTCGACCGTGACGTAGGATGGAGGATCACGTGATATGGCCAGCTATTCCGCCTTGCTTTGGTCGGGGCCTTCGGAAGCCCTTCAATCGGCACTTTCGCATTTTTGCTGTGTTTGAAGCTTGATCAGTACAGGCGTGGATCGGCTTCGGTAGCTGTCGAGCTCAGGGAGCAATGGTAAAGTATACATACTGTTCGGGGCCGCAATGCCGCAGTTACGCGACCGACCCAAATATCAGCTACCACATCTACCCCAAGGAGAAGCATTCCAATATGAATCATAAAATGTGAACAGTCTCACTCTGCGTGGCAGTACCTTTCTCATACAGCTTCAATATTATTTGAACAATGGGGTTAAAAATGTATGTACAAGTTGGCGTCACGCAATGCAAGTAGAGCTGAGTGCTAATAGACTTGAAAGTAATTTACAGAGGGTAACAAGCCATAAAATTTCACTGACTACTTTAATGCAAACATCACTCACAGCTTAGTGGTATTTAAGCAACCAGCAGCTGCATAAATATGAGAATGTTACGTGGCTTTATTTATTTTACTTTAAAGATTGCTGATGCAAGTAGCTGCACTCGTATTAGCAAGTAATATTTTTATTTTTGTAACCTATCTGCTTATCTTGTAGGAGCCCAAATAAAACAATTCTACAACTCTAATACATCTAGCTACAGAAAATATTTGCATAATCTTTCTTTACAAAAGAAAAACAGCGATGCTGTACACGAAATGTCATTGGCCTTTGAATGGTCTGATATTAGTTTATGAAATTAAATGTTATCAACAAGCTTTAATATTCGTCGCTCGAAAATTCCAACATCGCAGAAAAATTACAAAACCTGCGCTTCAAAAACGTTAAAAAAAAAAATTAGTTGCATTGTATTGATTTTGCGACTCGCGACTTGGGAAGCGAGCATGTTACCACTGAGCCACGAGAATTTGTTTTCTTTATTCCTGAGCTACGATAACAACGGGAGACGACCGATTATATTTGGAAAAAGGCACTTCACTTCACCGTTCATCGCAAATCGCAATCTCTAAAGGCCGGTTGAGACACTTGCGTTCATGAGTGCGTTTAACTGCGTTGTGTTGAGAACCGAAAGCGAAACACCGGCAGATCTGTGCTTCGTATGAAGCGTGGAATCCAATTCAAGGAATCATGTTTGCACGCGATATAAGCAGCAGGAATGTCCTGGTTTCTCGCAGCCGAAACGCAGTCAAACGCAATCAAACGCAACTGTCTGAGTGCTCCAGTTGTTTCGCTCCCGGCTCTGGCCACGAGCTCGATCGATTTCACAGCACGCTGGCCGGTGGGTACATACAACCTAACCAAGTAATGATACACGGCATGTTCACTTCACCCATGCTTTGCAAGAGCTCGATGTGTCACCGACGTTTCTTCCATTCAGCTCGTGCGGGTATACGAAGTGAGTGCCGACGTTTGGAGTACGAACCCAATGAACGTGTAGCAATCCTTATCCAGCTTCTTGATTCTACAGAACACGTGTCCCGCTTCAAGAACACTTTCGCCCTCAAGCAACAGGCGGGACATTTAGTGGGCCTTGTCCACGAACGCATTGATGCTGCTTACAGGCAGCACAACTGAAAAGGGGTACACAGTTGTAACAAGGTGCCCGGTCGAATAGAAGTTAAAAAAATAATTCGCCTACCTTCAACGGTAGGTTGCACTTCGTAAGCATTCATTGCGATACGCGAGACAGCCGCCGAAAACGACAAGTTGACCCGTACCCTCCGTCGCACCAGTCCACGCCGCCGCGCTTCCGTGCAGCGACCGTTTCCCTGCTCGCCCGCAACCGGCTAACCGGCTCCCCGGAAGCATTCGTACGGTAGCCGATTTAGGAACTCGACTGGGTCGAGTAGTGAAACGAAACATTGGGTTAAAAGAAGCCTTAAACACCCGTAGTATTAAAAAAGTGAAGACCGAGACACCCCATTCTTGACGCAGAGTGCAGGAAACGGTCACGTGATCCCTCATCCTACGTCACGACGATAGGCCCGTCAGGTGGCGCCACGCCATGTTCTCGGGGCTAATAGTCTTCCTTTCTTCTTCCTGTTTTGCCCCAGCAGGACTGCATCTTATTTCAAGCAGATATTTTTTTCAAATAAAACATAATGGTGGCTGACGTAGACTTGATATTCTGGGCTTGAAGAGAGAGTGAAACTCATGAGTGGTGGGTACCATAGCGTCGCTTAGTTCTCTGCCTTTCACTGCCCGTGGCATCAGTGGACGTCTATCTCGAGAACACCGGAGTAAACTGCAGTCGGTTCGCGCTCCATGCGTTTTTGAACGGCACCAAGAAAGGTACACGCGACAAACGTGCGTTTACATTTCCTTGTTTTAACCGACGTTCTAATAATTTGTTATTATGAGTGTTCGTTTTTTTTTATTACTTATATAAATATACTGGAAACGTTTTTGTTTTTGTTTTTTATTCACCAACGTTCCAACCAAGGCTGGACCTGTTCAGAACCAAAGGAAGAAGAATATCAAGCAAAATATGTTTTGATATTGTCTTTCAATATATGCCGGTATAGTAAGATGTACATAAATCAGTTCTTATTCTAGTTTTGGCTAGATGTATGATGACGTCTACAGCTGCGCGATTTCGACCATGGAGAATTTTAGTAGATCGTTCCCATGACTCCAATAACGATACCCGATACACCGCCGCCGCCTTTGCGCATTCAACAAATAGTTCTCGGGGGCATCGGAGGTATCGGAACGACCTACCAAAACTCTCGGATATTAGGCAACGGCTACAACAGAAAGCTCGAGGTAAATAGTACTTCCGTTGCTTCGCTGAAGAAGCTCAATGCAGAGCATAAAGCATTTGCGAGGAACAATACGGCACTCCCATCCAAAGCTTCAGTTCAAAGGGTGTTCAGCGTAGCAGTCGACATCATCAGTAACAAATAACACAAAATGTCTGACAAGATTTTCGAGAGCCAGCTGTTGCTTGAAATACTCAAGGTCAATAAATGGAACAGGTTGCAACAATAAGAACTTGAATAACCCTCTTCTCTTTGTTTCTTAAATGAAGACAATAATGGTGAAAGTAACGCCGCGAAAGTAACGGATTACTTTTTGGGGTAACGGTCACTTACTTTTATGGGAGGGTAATTGTAATTGTAATAAATTACAATTTTGCCTTGAGTAATTGTAAATGTAATTCCTTACCATTTTTCAGTAACGTGTACAAGTCTGGCTATCCTTACCAGTCATAAGAGTATAATAAGAGTGTGAAGCACACACCGGATAGTGCAAATTTCCGATTTCCGGCTAATATAAAAAACACCAATTTGCATAGCCTCAAACTCACTGCGGGCAAGCTATGACCAAACAATGAGAGCTCTATTCGAAATCTGACAAGATTCAACGTCCCTAAACATTCTCCGAAATTGTTCAGGAAATAAGTATGGCTTCAGAAAAGTGGCTAAAAAACTATGCACAGTGGATACAAAAGTGGATACATTTTCTTTCGAATATTTTTAGCCTCTATACATTATTTTCTATAAAAATTCTGTAGAAAGTGAATAAATATTTTTGTTAGGGAGCCATGATACACATTTGCTGGAAAAAGGAAAACAAATGTTCGGAGTGCAAGCAGCACCGCCCAAATAATAAGCGCTTTCTGTTTTTGGTTTGGTAACCGCCTCCGTTAATACACTATTAACAGTTAAACCTGTCCATTTGCTTACCAGCCACTGAAGAGTGCAACCGAACTTTGACCAAATTCCGGTTAAGTAATCGAACATGCCAACACAAGCGTATTCTGCAAAACATTTTTAAAAACCTTTTGTGGCACTCCTCTGAGCAAAGGCTAAAGCCACCCAGACCTCAAAATGGTCGATACAAGGCGGCATACACTGTTCGAACACGTGACACACTCTCTGTTATAGAAAGAAAGTGATTTTCTAGTTGCTGAATGAAATTAAAGGCAGCCTGTGATGGTGCTACAAAGTTCCCGAAGAATTTTCCTGGCACGTGGTATGCTTTAAGCACAAGAAAGTACTGGTGAGGCCTGGTCAAGTTATCAGACTCATACCATAGCAGCTGGGAACAGCCACAGCTGTGGGCTGTCTGTTCAAGCACAAGCTTGATCAAATAGCCCCAAACGCAATAAATGGACGAGTCATCAATTACGTTAGACCTGATGTCTGATGCCAGCTCAGAAATATCCTCTAGTGGCGGGAAGTTATCAATTGAAAGACATCCCACATTGTCTGATATTAACTTTCATGGTGCGAAGATATTGGCAACTCCTTGAGAAGGTCAGCCTTGTCATCCTCTACGTTTCCATTGTTCAACAGTTTGAACAATTTCTTTATCCCTATATGTTTTTGTCCTAAGGTAAACTTATGCACATTTGGGTTTGTGTTGCAGCCCAGCATTTGTCGTATATAGCTCCAAAAAGTTTCTCAAGTGGGTCTTGTTGCAGGCGTCGTGTAAGTGAGAACTTAAAGTCATGGCTGTTTGAAAGCTCATCCCAGAGCATGAGGACACTTTTTATAATAACTTGCCACCCTATGATGGCTTGTGGCTGCCTCCTACTTTGGAACTGCCATGCTGAAGTCCATCCGAGTTGCTGGTGAGGGTAATCGAGTATTTCAGATTCTCCTTCAGAATGGCATGACGCCACTTCTGCCCTGTCTTCTTGAATTGTGAGCTATTTAGACAATCAAAAAGTATGTACATCTTATCAAAGAAATAGGCTGTAGCCATGGCTGCCTCAGAAAGCTCCTTGGACTAAACAAGGGGTATGACTGCAAGAAAGAGTGCGGCACCCAGTACCTGTGCGGCACAATTTACTTCCATGTTACTGAAAGGTTTTTGAAAAATGTGTCTCTCAGTAAGTTTGGAGCCAATTGCAAGCTCATCTCATGGGTAGAACGATAAAGTTCAACAATATGGGACCACACAATGACCTCATTTCCAATGCAAAGTTTGTATGCTTGGAGATTGCTCTTGGTTGCTTTGGGGAGGTGCAGAACATCCAAGAAAAAGTAAACATATTCGTTGTCAACATTAAAAAAATGGCTTATCGATACACACACCGTTGGTTGCCCAAGCTTACGTTAGAAGCCCCTAATCACAGACCACAGCCTTTACTGTGAAGCCGACTGTCTTAAGCTCCCGAATGAGAGAACTGAGGAGACTGCGTTTAACAGGAGACGTTGTTGGAGTGTGCAAAACAGCAGGCACGTAGCCGGGGGGAAGGGGGGGGCATAGGGCTTGCCCCCCCCCCCCCCCGAAATCTTTCATTTTGCTGGGGCCTCCTTTCCCCACTCCCCCGAAACAAAATCTTTGCTACGTGCCTGCCCAACAGTGTATGCAAGGGACTAAGCCCACCCCACGTCCTGGAAATTCCAGAGCACAACATGGCACAACAACCAAGGCTCTATCTGAAATGTTAGAGATTCATTCAACACCGTCATTTGTAAATCCATGGACAATGTCGTGTGCGGGGTCGTGAGTTAAGTTCTTTTTTAAAACAATCTCATCGAAAATCAAGATGCTCACATGATCAAGTGCAGCCCGACAGCCCGGCTGTAGCCGGCGGAAACAACAGCGCGAGAAACTCAAACCGATCGGCTCCACAAATTCACGCCGAGCATGCGAGCACGCGGGCGGTCATGCGTCACCTTGATTGATGCAAAGTCGACCGAACATGATGCAGCAGAAAGCACAGAAGGACGGCACGCACGGCATGGACGAACGACGCACGGACGAGCAGAGGCCATGCAGAATGATGCAGAGGCGACGGCGTGCAGGCAGGCAGGTATGGCAGGCCATGGCAGCCGCCATTCATCACGTGGTTTTTGTGACGTATTTGATTTACACTATTTAGTCGTTTTAAGTACTTTCAATAATTCTAAAGGATAAGGATTTAAAAATAAATACTTCTCGGAGAGAGAGCTCTAATTAATATTAGCCAAATTACAGAAAAGCGCCACGTAGCGGAGGGCATTAAACGCACTATCTGGGCCGCGAATCGGCTTCAGTGTCCTCTCTTTACGTTTACTATATTACTCTATGGACTGCTTTCGAACTGTTCGCTTACCGGATCGCCATGCAATGCTCAAGAAGGACAACGAGCTGGCGTGTTATCTGCGATGGGTGGAAAACGCGTCAATCTCGCCGTGCCCTTTTATTTCGATATGGCGTAAAATGTTTGTCAAATATCAACAGGCAAAGTAACAAAATTTAGGCACACAAACAACTTAAATCATACTGTGAATTAAAGTCTCCCATCTTTATATTTAATCACGTGCGAAAATAATTATGTTCAAAATTACGGCATCATTTGCAACAAAAAAATATAAAGAGCGATTTTGTACCAAAACGAAACAGAATTATGTCCAATGTACCTTTCAAATTAAGGTTCCTGATGATTCTAGTGGTTTTTTAAGTAATATTTGTATCCGATAAAGCGATTTTCTCTTTTTGGTTTTGAAACCGAAACCGAAACAGGGTGCATAGGGCAGGTGCCGCTTGTTACCACGGAAACCTCCCCGTTCATTTCTTGTCAAGGGCGTCCATTGCTTTGCGCTCGTCGGAGCCGTCGGTTGTTGCTCTGACGTTCGCGCTCATTTTTTACTTTTAACAACCTCAATTGCGAATGTTTCTTACTGTTCTTACTAGTACTTTGTTCAAGAGTGTCAACCGGTATCTGGGAGACGCCGCGTCTAGTCAGTGACCGTTCGCTGGCAGCGGGAGGGCTACGGAAAGTTGAAACGTCCGGTAAGCACAACGGTTTTCTTTGTTCAGAACGAAGTGTTCCACTGTTGCCGTGGGCTTGCTGAGTTATGCTTTAACCTATCGCCCCTTTCCCTGGCAAATAGCGAGCGCTTGTTTCGCACTCGGACTCGTCTTCGTGTTTGAGCGACGGCACCACCTTGTATTGCATCACCTACTTTCGATGCTCGTAACGGCGCTTGTAACAGCACCGCATTCCTGAGATATCCACGTAACTGTCTACTGCGAAGTGGCACTGGCACAATCACTTTCGTGACTGCCACAACATCGCAAACACAAATATTGAAACTGAAATGTTGCGAGTGACTTCAGATTAAACTCCTCCGAAAAAGACAGCGCAGAGAACTCCATGCGGCTCGCTCGACGCGCTTCGCCAATTTCCCGCGGATCGGTTGGAGCGTTTTCAGAGGCCCTCTACTGCTCCGGGTGCGCACTTCAGAACATGCATCGAAGTGGCAGCGCCTGCTCTCGCTACGAATAGCGCGGTCTGAAAACGCGGCCGCTCGGCGAGCGCGTGTACGGGCTCCAGATTTACGAGCGGCACAAGAATCCGCCCGGCGAGCGCGTGCTATTTGCCAAGGGAAGGGGCTACTATTTCGTTTCAGCTTGGGTCCAGACGCAGCCGATGCTACGAGCGCGAGCGTGTGGCCCTGAATAGTGCTTGCATTGCACGAGCGCGCGTGCCTCGCAGGGACGCTGGAAGCCCGGAGCTCGCGCTTGTAGCATCGGCTGCGTCTTGACCCAAGCTGAAACGAAAGTATAGTATACTTGTGGCCTGGGGCGATTTGCTGAATGGCGAAGTTGTGTTTGTCCTTCACCTGTCACGGGTTTCAGTATGTCAAATGCGCCAAGCAACTGAGAGAGAGGAAGAGACTAGAGTGTACGAGAACGTCAGGACGCTGAGCTCTGGTTGGAATGATTAGTGGGTGGACCTAACGCCAGGTGCTTTGGTCTGCACTACATGCGTTGAACACATGCTGATGCAAGAGCAAAACGCCAGATGCTGGTGTTCCGCGTTCTAACTTGTTTGGCGAGTGCAATGAAGACAAAAGCAGCTAGGTTTAGATCTACTCACCAGTCATTCCAACCAAAGCTCGGCATTCTGATGTCCCCACGCTGTCTCATTTCCCCTCTCCCTCAATCTCCTGCCTAACATTGTTACCTTCAATTCCCGTTTATCTCGTCCAGGTTTGCCACGTTTACATAAATCTGACTTGAGCGCGTCGACTTTAATTATTCTCAGAACTAAGCCGATGTGCCAACATTCATGCTAATGCACATCAAGGCCTACGCTAAGAGGGCACCATGTTGTGTCACATCTCAAAGTTAAACCTGCGTTTCCAGCGCGAGCCGAACTTTGTAATCACGTTATCTGGCCTGTGTTTCGCATGCGGAGCCCTTTCTGATGAGCATGAATATCTTAACCACTGTCTTTAATGCTCTGCAAGAAGTTACAGGATGCAAGAAAGCACATAGAGTTCTGAGCCTCGCCATTCTAGAACAGAGGGAACTATTCTGCACACGACATGGTGAGCAAGATTGTTTTTAACTGGTCGTTTCAAGACACTACCGCTACTTCTATCATGGTTGGACCACAAGGACGAGATGTTCCGGTGCAAGCAGGAGCAGCGCTGAGGTAGGAGCTACTTTTTCTGTGGTACCAGTACTTGGAGCTCTTGACGCCGTTCCTGCTTACAACTTACCCTAGGAACTACCTCCGATGCGCAAGGCCATAGCGGGGGCCGCCCTCACCGAGCAGCTCAGCTATTCGCGACTCCAGCGAACTATAGGGGTGCGCTGGTCAGGCAAAGTGGCGGACGAAAGGAGGTCGTTTTGTCGTTTAGCACACTCTTAGAAAAAGGGTCAGCATAGTCCTCCTTAAATGGAGGAACGAGTCTGACACATATGTTCCTTCAGAAATGGAGCAACTTTTCCTCCTTCAACAAGGGAGGAAAGTTGCTCCTCCGTCGAATCGGAGGCACATTTCAAAATGGCGGCTCCAAATCGAGCATCTATTGTAGGTCCCTCCGGCACGCCATCGATGTTCCACCAGTTCCACCGCAACGCAAATTATTCTGATAGTCACCGGACAGGCAGAATGCCTCCCGCTCACTGGCGGTCTGCCACTGCTTGGTCGGCAACACTCGACAGAAAAGCACCGCGTTTACCGCCTAACAGCGACCGAGCCCACCCAAATCGAGCCGACAGTTCCAGGGCACGATGAGCACCCAATGACCACAGAACACGAGCTTTGCACGTCGTATATTTATTGGCGAATTCGGCTGCCCATGCAGGTGAGGAAATCCGCGCCTCAAATCATTTCGCGCCGTGAATAAAAAAAGATTGCCGAAACGCATGAGTTACAATGGTCAGTCAACTTCGCGTCACTTACCCGTGCTCGTTCTCATATCGCAATTACTCCGTCGCAAATCCCACACAACGGATATGAGCTCTAGGACCGATACGTAATCCCACGCAACCGATACGGTGCGCCGAACGATTCTCTACAACTCGCCAAACGTATGCTACCGGCTGATGCGAACCTCAGGTGCCTCAAGCGAAATAAAATACGAAGACAGTTGCACCGTCCACGGCCAGATGGCGCGCGCAAGCAAACTCTAAAAGCACTGGATATATAAATATAATCCAGCTTTTAAAGCAAACTACTCCAGGTGGCGCTGTTACCGCCCAACTCAATTTTTAAGAAAAAACAAATTCGAACTCCAGTGATACCCAACATTCACTTTCACGCTCCCCATTCTTCGCACTGGAAATTTCATCGTACATACACATTACACACACAATGCACTGAACAACGTAGACACATACATCGCAACGTTACAACAGCGAGAACATACATAGCACACAACACAAACCCTCATCACTGACGCTGACCGTTGCACCAGTGGTATATATACCGTACGGATTTAAGGCACCTATTTCCGCAGTGACTGCCTAAGAAGGAATAAAATTGCGAAAAAATTACTGCTCCCGCGCGAAAGTCTGCCGATGTTTTTAAACTTTCGAAGGCATACATCGCCAAGTAGAATGTAAGCTTAAACATAGTAATTATTTGGTGTAGTCGATAAAACAAAACCACCCGCCGGCACAAAAAAAATAACGCGTTTATGGGTGAGCGTTGGCGTTGGTGCGCCCTGGTGTGTCCGCTTCCCCGCGTAGCAGCTCCGACCGCCCAGATATGCGTCCAGAAAGTTCAGAACGACGCGAGCCAGTCTTGTTTTCTGGTGCTAGTCGAGAGAAAAACAAGAATAAAGGCTGAACCGCATAGCAAGCGAAGGTGACAGCGACGAGAGTCTGCGACGAGCGACGGAGATTTCCCACGGTCGCTCGCCGCGTACCGCTCGGTTTTTGGATTTCAGAAATCGTCACTCATCGCCATGGTCGCTTGCTCACGCCTCTTTCATGCGGCTTGCCTCACCGCGCGACTGACCGAGCGACAGCGAAGCGGGTCGCCGTCGCTTGTCCCGTCGCTCGCCGAATCGCTTGCAGGTGGTTTGATAGTTGAGAAATCACCGTCGCTCGTCGCCGACTCTCGTCGCTTGTGCCGTCGCTCTCTAAATCACTTACATACGGTTGAGAAATAAAGTGCGGGCGCGCGGATAGCTTTGATCGGTACTCATCGTGCGTGAGAGCTCGAGTTTCTTTACCTTTAAAAAGTCGTGGGGCGTTACGGTGACGCATCGACGATCGCTGCAATACTTTCGCGCGAAGCTCAGGTGTAGCACCAGGCAAAATGGTACCGCAGGTTCTCACGTCGTAATTTTCTTGGGGGTTTCTGATTATGGCATTTCTGAGGGGAGATTAAGGTAAGGAAACTAGAGGCAGAGGTATTCGAAATGTGACATTAGGTTTTCAAAATGCTTCTGGGAGCTAGCGAAAACCCAAACAATTGGTAGCGAATTCCCCCAGTTCGAGGTCTACTGCACTGCGTGACAGTCCTGGCAGCCTGGCATCTTCCAGCTACGACTCTTGCACCAGATTTATAATTGCCCGGTATATATTCCTATGTCGATTTAGGGGCGGGGGATCAGGCGGTCTTGACCTTCCCTTTTAAACTCTGCATGTGCAACCTTTCAAAGGTACCAAAGCCTGGTCGCAATACAAGAAGGAACAGTCAGGATGCAGTGACGCAGTGCTACAGTTAAGCGTCTTAGTTTTGTGTTGTTTACGAAGCAAGGTGTTCAGTGTTTACACTCAGTACACAACTGGGTACTTCCCCAAACATCTTATGCTAAGTCAATCTTAACTTATCACCCCGTCTCAATCACATCAATCCTCTGTAGAACATTGAAACTTCTCCTTAACCATGCTGTATTAAAGGGGCCCTGCAACAACTTTTGACTTGTTTTTAATTTGCACCGAACCTGAGCGCACTGAACTTAGTAACTTAAAGGGGCCTTGCAACAACTTTTTGACTGGTTTTCAATTTGAACCGAATCTAAGCGCACTGAAGGTAGTAACTTAATGAAACTTTTCTTTTCGCAAAATTCGCTTTATTTTAGAAGTTACAGGCAAATTATAATTACAAAAACAAGCAAAAAATAACCTCCTTCATGACGTCATAGGTTCTGGCTTGAGTGGCCGTGAACTAGAGGAGGGCTAGTGAGCTCATCGAGCGCTCACGGATGCCGCACTCCGTGTCGACGGCTCAAGAGGGCGCCACGAAAACCGTGTGTTGGATAGGCTGTATGAATCGGGCTGCCATATGACGCACCTTTGTTCCTACCTTAAAATATTAAACAAGCGCCCCCTCAAAATTTGAAGATAATCGCGAAAAAATAGGGGATGGGCACATCTGAGATCATCAATTTTACATATTTATGTACTGTGCATATTTCTTCAGATGTTTCAAATTTCGGGGTGGGCACTTAGTGCGGAATGGGCAGATGCACGGTATTCTAAGGTAGATAAAAAAGCCCTTCATTGTCTCCAAGAGTGCCGCCTTGTGTCAGCTGCGGACTTAGGCATGTTACAACCCGTCTCTTCATTTGACTTCGGTGTTGGACATCAAGAGACGAGATTTTCGAGCGGTGGCGCGTTACAATTTCAAAAGTGGTTTAAATGATTCCAACTCACTGGAACGGTTGTGATGTGCTTCTGGGGACGCTCCACCATCACGTGCAACAGTTTCGTGTTGGTTCAGTGAATTAAGGCGTGGCCGCACCTCTCTCAAAGGTCACACTGTGACCGAAGAAAACGCTGCTGCTGTGAGGAGGCTCGTTAAGGAGGATCCTCGGCTGACTGATGGTGATATCGAAGGGTCGCTGAAGATTAGTTCCCCGAGCGTTTCGGCGATTCTTCACGAGGACCTTTGTCTGACAAGCTTCATCTCTTGGGCGCCACAGAATTCGACGGAAGCTCAAAACCAGGCAAGGGTGGAATGGTGCCAAGGAATGCCATACCAATTCTCAAGTGGCAACGCTAAGAGAAAATATCCGACATTGTAAGGAGTGAGAAAAAGTGCACCATCCAGTGTGCTTCGAAACCAAGCACCAGTCCTCCGTTTGGATATTGTCTGGAGAAACTACACTGCTGAGGCTCAAAATGCCAAGAGGTGTTGAAAAGAAAATGGTGGCAATCTTCTTCACAACCAATGGGCAAGTGGCCATAGTGGCACTGGAAAACCAAAGACTGCACAATGATGCACCACAGTTTGCCTGCCAACAGTTTACGAGGGGAGAGACAATAAAAATCGGCTAGAGGTGTTGAAGAAGAAAAATCAGAATAGGAAAACAGAGATTAACCTGGTTTGTTAATCCCACCCTATTGAAAAAAGAC
This sequence comes from Ixodes ricinus, assembly GCA_037355805.1. Taxonomy (NCBI): domain Eukaryota; kingdom Metazoa; phylum Arthropoda; class Arachnida; order Ixodida; family Ixodidae; genus Ixodes; species Ixodes ricinus. The sequence continues at coordinate 20,329 of JAZHYW010004938.1, forward strand.
CTTTCAGCCCTGATGTGTTCATGGGACCCTACTAGACCTTCAAGACTTCAGACTTCAGACTTCAAAACTTCAGACTTTAAAACTTCAGACTTTAAGACTTCAGACTTTAAGCACTTCAGATTTCAGCACTTCAGACTTCAAAACTTCAGACTTTAGCCCTTCGGCCTAACCCCTTAGCCAGCATACCTTAGAAATGCAGCTTTCCGGAAAGCCGCGGCGGATCAAAATGTATGTAGGGCGTTCACTCAAACTTGCGCGCAAGCAGCTACAGACAAGTGATCAGACCAAATAAGGACAACAGAGTTGTTTGTCGCAAAAAAATATATTTCGAGGTACTCACAATGCCGCTGGGTAAATTCCTGAGACGTATGGAAGTTCAACTAATAAAACCGAACAGATGCACCGCTCGGAGTGGAACTCAACGTCGACCTCGAGGGCCCGAAACACAAAGAGCGCTTCAAGGGATGGGCGCGATCGGCGCGATGCTACACGGACGAGTCCGTCAAAACCGACCTCGCGGGCCCAAAACACAAAGCGCGCTTCAAGGGATCGGCGCGATGCTACACTGACGAGTCCGTCGACCACGACGCACGCACAGTAACAGCCGCAGCACGGTGTCGACAGACTTCGGAGCACGAGCAGCGAAGCGCCTCTCCTTTGCACGCTCGGCGACGGCCGAGCTGGCGGCGCTTCGCCGGGCACTGGCCTTGGCTGAAGCAGAGAGTGCGCCTGACCGCCTGGTAATCCTGAGCGACTCGAAGGCGGCACTGACCCAGCTCGCCAACCTGGAGCGTGCACCACCGCTCACCAGAGAGTTGGCGAACGCGGCGATCATGTTGCAGCACCAAGGATGGAGAAATGTCTTCCAGTGGCTGCCGGCCCACTGCGGCATTCGAGGGAATGAGAAGCCGGAACGCTTGGCGGCTTCATCCCAGGCCAACGACGCTTGTCCGACCTTCAGCGTGGCTGCGTTCTCGGACGCACGATTCCTGGTGAGTAGGGCCATCCGTGTGTACCACCCAGATATCGAAAACAGCCCCGTGCCGCCCAGACTTCCGAAGAACCAGCCGAGGAAAGTCGCCGCAGGAATGCACAGACTTCGTTCGCACAAACAGCGCCTTCACACGAGCTCACCGAGCGCCAACAGCCAACAGGAACAAAGACTTTCCCGCCGACGTACGACCGTTGCCACCGGCAGCAAATTGACCAATCCGGACGCGGGGATGTTGGGGATGTCACAGCGACTCTAATTTCAAGGCGCCCCTCCCAGTCGGGCGCTGGTAAAAGCAGACTACTTTGCTTTCGGGGCACTCCACATTCCGGATGCCGTGTCTGCGTGGTCAAACCCCTCTCCCAAAGAGAAGGAGGGATCTTGGCAGTGCGGGGGGCGAGTGCGGGGTTGCGGCCGGGACTTGCTTCGGCAGCCCGAAGACGCATTTGGAAGCCGCGATCTTATGCCGGCTAAAATGCCGGCAATTTCTCAATAAATCGCATTTTCAACGCTCCGTTTCTGAGGCAACAACCAAGCGCTGGTGGGCCTTGAATTCGTAAATATTGAAACGCTGTATACACGCAGACGGTGCTAGGAAATGTAAGTAAAAATAAGCAATACGTATAAGTCCGTCTGATGTCCGTCGCATATGTCACACATTTCGGACCGGCTTGGCTTACTTTTGTTGGGCGGGCGGCTGGGGGGGGGAGGGGGGCGAGGGGCGAGATCGTTTGATAAAGCTAGCTCGATAGACTTCTGTCTGTTCTCAATGGGCGGCGATATGTGCGCAACGTTTGCACTCAAATAGTTTCGATCAAAGCAATATTCGCTTGCAACTGCGTCTACCCAATGAACCGATATAAAGAGCGAGACAACAGGTTTACGCACTCGCGTCACCGAAGCGGTCTGCCGATGAACAGAGCACGTTTACGCACAACCGTCTTGGGATGAATTCTACGAGGTCCTCCTGATAATGTCTGGTGGGTTTCACAGACCCTTTAGAACGGCCCTGAAAGGCCACACAGACCTTTTAGGACGATCCTGAAGGAACGCACACCTCTCAGAAAGATATCTTGATGGGCCCCACAGACCTACTAGAGGAGTCTAAAGGGCCCATCAGACATCTCAGGATATCCTAAAAGGCCTCTCAGAGCCTCACAGGAAATCCTAGTGGGCCTCACAGACATTTTTTCAATAGGGCAGTTGGCTACTTTGCCTAGGGGGAGGGGAGTATGGTGATTAAAAGAGAGAATTAAAAAAAGAAAAGAGAACAGTTTGGTCCTTCAACATCGAAGGGTGAAAACACAGGCCAGCTGGCGTACAGCTCCCATCACAATCCCTAGACCAGGAACAATAAAAAGACGGACTATCACACACTACTCAACCAATTTACGCCGACAAGAAGCAAGCTGGAAGAGGCTGTCAAGACAATACACAGAATGCCCGATCAAAGTTGTGGTTTCGATCAGTTTCACAACATGACTATCCACGGGTACATCGACTGCACAGTAACCGCACATATGGTTCCCTAAAACGCTGAAACCTGAAATAGAATAGTGCAAGCGAAGAGCATACGTCAACTTCCAGCGAAACGGAAGGTGAGCTCGGCGACTGTTGGCGTCTTCGTACACAAACACTCTCACAGTAGAGAGCACTGCCATAGCGATACTGATGACGCGCGGAGCGAAACCACGAAGACGATAGATGATCATCGGTTGACAATGGGACACACGGTGCCATCGGCGACGGCTTGCGTCTTGGGTCACGACCACTTTCACAACCGGCAGTACTGCCACAAGAAACAGAACACAAGGCGATCATCGGTTCACACACTCGGTAAGAATGCAGTATGGTAGACCCACAGACTAATAACAGGCAGAGTCGCTGCAACGGTGGATTTCGCGGTCCCCATAGTCACGGGCTCACCGTCTTGACGCTCAAATAGGGCCAAGCAGACTCGGGCAACCCTTGCGCATCCACCGTGACCGGTGTACGTAGCACCATTTTAGAACTTGGCGGTTCATGATGGCTTCGTTTACTTATTTGACGAAATGAAGGGCAGAAACCAGCATACTGCTCTGCATTCTTGGCAGAATATACTATGGACGCCCTGTGGTTGACATACAAAGGTTCACAATTTCAGGTAACTTACCGTGCTGCGTGGCCGTGCGTGGGTGCACAAATACTGCTTATCAAACTGCACATTCAGCGTGTCTGAAAGAAAATAATAAAGAAGTCACAAAGCGTAGAGCAGCTCACGAAAATAAGGTGGAATAACTTTCCTCCAGTCAGCCTCAGAAACAAGCAAGACGTCTCATTCCTTCCTGCTTCTCGGATCCGCTTGGGGCGCGTTAGTGAAATCGAGGAAAACACGCTGTTGCTATCTTTCTCCTCTCTTTTTCTTAGAGTGTGCAGTCACAACCTGTGACACGAAGAGCTCGACGCTGTACGCAGAAAACGCAGCTGGAACGAGGACCTCGGGGTCTCTAGACGACATGTTGGAAGTGGCGAGGCACTTGCCAGGAACATACTGCACCATGAACCGGTAGCGCAGCAGCTGGATGCGGAACCACTGGACGTGACGAGGCATGAGGTCGAGGTCTGTGGAGCCCAGCAACCGGACCAGCAGCTGGTGGTCGGTTTCGACAAAATAGCTCAGATTGTGCAGCATTATAAACCTGTGGATGGCCCACAGGACTCCCAGCGCTTCCTTCTCGATTTTGCTGTAGGAGTCTCGACCACTAAGAAACGCCATTGTTTGAAGACAAGGACACGTCTCCTTTCTGCATTATTTCAATGCTGTTCAGCCTTCTTTTCCGAGAGTACCCAAAGTGCGGCTAGCATGACATTGCATGCAGACGACAGCGATATTGGCCATAGTAAAATCGAAGTTACGGTCCTAGATCAGCGTCAGAACATGACTATCTGCAGGTTGATCGATTATACCATTGTCGCACAAACGGTTCCCTAAAACACTGAAATCTTAAATAGAATAGCAACCAGGAAGCATATGTCATCTTGCTGTGAAACGCAGGGAGACCTGAGCGACCATTCGCATATTCGTTCACAACCAATTCCAGGATAGACAGCACTGTTTTAGCGATACTGATGATGCACAGAGACACAAACCAAGATGATCCTCAGATGATCGTTGGTTGGCACTCGGACACATGGCAACATCGGCGGCCAATCGCATAGTCGTTCATGACCACTTTCACAACAGACAGCAGTGCCTGAGCATGTTGGTTATGCGCAGAAAACAAAAACAGGGCGATCAACGGTTGCCGCGCTCGGCAAGAATGTAGAACATTAGGCGCACAGACAAATAATCGGCATGAGAGTCGCAGCTATGCGGATTTCACAGTCTCATTTGTCACAGGCAGGCAGCAGCTCTCGAGTCTTGATGTACTCGTATCATTGGGCCTACAACTGCCCGAACCACTCGCACGCTGCTAATGACTGACGACTCTGAACAAGAACTACCTTGGATCTGTCATAACGGAAATAACATTGCGAGACGTGCTAAAGATGGAAACGAGTGCAATAACACTTGATATCGGAAGCCTGACCGCAACCAAAATGTGCAACAAGTCGCACTAGGTGCGGCCTGCACAGTTTTAATAAACATAATTTTGGCCCGCCTAATTTTTTAGTTGTGCACCCATGGTCTAGCACTTCCCAGTAGATAATAGGGTTGGTAGGAGTCGTACCCTCTCTCCTAACACACATTTCCATGAGTTCCCAGAGAGCTGCCAGGTGACTCAGTGTGTATCGAAAACCACATATTCCGCTGTTCGCATTTATTCATTCTCCCGATGGTACCTTGTACTTGGATATGCAAAGGGAACAAAATAATTAAGGGCAAAAAATGCAGAGCAAGAAACGACAATGAGGGGGTTCCTCTTAAATCCTCTGAAGCCTACTAAACAAACTGGTCTTCGACGAGTTGGGATCTGCAAATTGGCCTATGACGGAGTGTCCTGTTTTACAAGTTGTCTATCGACAAATTGGCCTTTTACCAACTGGATTTCAACAAATTGGCCGGATACCACGACACACAGGCATGAGCGCCCGCAGAAATATTCCCGGAGGGAGGAGAGGGGCCGGAGTAGAAAGGAAAAGTATCTCGTTTTCTTGCGTCTTCTCCAGAAGTAGAACGCAGCAACTTCCACACAACCATCCTTGCACCAACACCTCCGGGCGCCCTTGCACACATGGGACGTCGGCGACCGTTCGCGCCTTCGTTCGCAACAGAAGCACTGTCATCTGCAGCTCCAGAAACACACAATTAATGTAATTGTGTGTTTCTGCTGTGTGTTACACAACAGCAGCAGGGCCATCTGCAGCTCCGGAAACACAGAATTAAGGTGATGGTCAGTTGGCAAACGGTAAGGGGTGACAACACCGAACGTTGCGCAGAAGACGCACAGATAAACCACACCTCACAGTCGCCACAGCGGTCGCGAGAACAAGGGACCTCAGAGGGCCACAACTCGCTTGCAGTCCTCGTAGCGTCACAGCGTTGTAGTCTTTGCACCGCTGGTTGCAGTGGTCGCAGCCAGGGTCAGGGCCCAGCAGTCGAGGCGGTCGAGGCAGCCGAGTTACGATATGTGCATCTATGATATGTGGCCGAAGAGGCCGAGGGGCCGAGGCCCCGAGGCCCGAAGCCCGCCGCTATCGCAGCTGATCGCAGCCGCCCAGTGTACGTAGCAGTGTCGGCATCGTTTCGAAGTTTAGCGGTTTATGGCGGATGTGTTTAAACTTCTTTCTTTATGAATGTCGAAAACGCCACGGCAAAAGAAACGACTGAAGGACCGACCTCGTCGTCTTGGCCCCTGCGTAAACGGCTTAGATCCAACCTGGGTGCCCAAATCTTGTTTATCAAACAGCGCGCTGATGAAGCTTGGCGTCAGTGGATAATAAGGACTTAAATTTTCCTTCCATCGGTCTGGGTTTCTTTATGCCTGTTTTGGTAAATAAAAATAAATAAAAAACTTAACAAAAAAAAAACACCACTTTTTTTAGGGATCGAACCTTCGACTACTTGGTCAGTAGTGCGATGTTCTACCCCTGCGCCAACTAGACAGGGAGCTTTTCCCTCTCTGGGCAGCTCTACCACAACAAGGGAGGAACAGTCGCTGTTGCTACCTTTCTCCTCTTTTTTTCTTAGAGTGCACGCTTACCCCCATAAATTTCTTTCACTGCAGCGCAGGCACGTAGCCAGGATTTTGTTTCTGGGGTGGGGGGCCTGCCTATGGCAAATTTCTGTATGAGGAGAGAGGCGAGAGGAGGTCCCAGCAAAATAGAAATTTTAGGGGGCGGGGAAGCTTAAGCCTTATGCCCCCCCCCCCGGCTACGTGCCTTCTGCAGCTTAAGATCAGTGTTACATATGAAAGCAAAGCGATTTTAGGGGCGAAGCTCCTTAGGGTCCAGCCTTGTACGTCCGTCCGTCCTGCCGGCGTCCATGCTCACATAAAAAGAAAAAATGTTTGCGCTGTCGACAGGATTCGAACCTGTGCGGGGGAGACCCCAATGGATGTCTAGTCCATCGCCTTAACCACTCGGCCACGACTGCGGGACGAGTAGGGGGCTCTGATATGTGGTAGTAACTCAAGAGCTGGGGATGTCATGGATGAAACGTTGCATGTAGCCGCTCTACGTCTATACAGGAGAGGGCGCTGCTGTCAAATGCGTATATAATCGCGTTAAACTTTGCATGCATTGGCTCAGCGTTTATAGACGAGAGGGCGCTGCGGTCAAATGCATATATAACCATGTTCCATACCAAACATTTTCTTTCTGACATGAATGAAAACAGAGCAGACGCCGCTTCGGCCCAATCAACATCGTTCACCACGTAGAGATGTGGTAATCTTTTTTTTTTTTTGACAGTAGGAATCTTTTAGTCAGTGCGTAAAAATGACACGGTGGAAGCATAAAAATAATTACTGGAAACAATGTTTGTTTCTATGCTGCCTACAAGAACCAAGCAGCGATAGCAGACGACAGAAACGACCTCCTTTTCTGAGCTTCTTGGCGTTGCCGCTACGCGGCGCTGATTTCGCTGGAGACGCCAATATTCAGCTCATTTACAGTGGCAAGAAGAGTTTGCGTTTGTTCTCGAGAGAAAATTACGGAGGGACACCCGAGATTGTGTACGGTTTTTGCCTAGGCACGTAGCCAGGATTTTGATTTTGGGGGAGGGGGAGAGGAGGCGTCAGCATGACATGAATGATTGTATGAGGGGGAGGGGGGAAGGGGGCATGAGGCACCCCTGGCTACTTGCCTGTTCTAAACATTGTCCCTGCAGAAGCTCCTTCCCATAATCATCCCCATATGAAGATGCGATGCGACCTTCTTTTACTTGGGTTGCTAGGTCTAGCGGTTTGAACGCGATGCACTTCCTTAGTGCATTATGCCATTTATATGAGTGCATTCGATGCAACAACTGGAGCCAATGCAACTAAGTCGCATTCATGTAAACGTAGCTATTAGGCAGTTTTACAATGCGCACGCTAAAGCTTTGCGTACGCAAAGAATAGCCTCGTCGCCACTGCGCATGCGCCGAACGCTAACCACAATTTGCACTTTGCGTACGCTATTTTTTAGGAATTGCGTGCGTTCGCAAAGAGTCTGCGTTGCTCTGAGGAGGATTCGTGATGAGAAGTTGGCTAAAGCCAAGACGAGCACAGGTAAAAAATGGCGGTTCCCGGGATTGCGGCTCCGGCAGACATCGTGAGTGCGACGTTCACCACATGGGATCCGGCCAACTCGTCGAAAGCCAACTGGTCGACAGCCAGCTCATCGATGGTCAATTTGTCAAATAGGCCAATTCGTATTAGGGTAATTCGTCGAAGGGCAACTAGTCGAAAGAGACGTTCTGTCGAAGGGCGATTCCTCTAATGGGATAAATGACAGTTCGAGGTCAAATTTTGTGGTTTCTTACCTTTTGACCTAAATTTTTATTTGTCTGGATAGGGTAACTGTATATGCTCCGCCTTGCGGACCAGAGTACTGCAATGGGGCTTCCAGGGTGGCCATGTTGGATACAAAGCCGCACTGCGGGAAGCTATTGTCGCTTCTGCAAGAGCCCCGGATGCGGGAGCTACGCGATCGTCATCCGTGTCGTCTCCTTTCCAGCCTTTGAAAGCATTTTTAAAACACCGCTCGCGTTATAAAACAAAGCGATTATACTGTATCCAGTGGCTACACATAATGTTGAATGGTCAAGGAACCTTCAAGTTCGTTCTATTTTAGCGTAGGATGTATATTTCGCAAACGCAAAGTTAGAAACATGATCCGCCCGAAACTCGACGCCGGAAATGTCGCTTTCCCGCACGAAGGTCGGATTCCAGCTCGGTGCACGTGACCACTTGACCGGCTTCTCCGCCAATACGGAGTTGGCGGCAGAAGGAAAAGAAATGCGATACTCTGGCTCTGCATGCAGAGCCTATACAGTTACTCTATGTCTGGACTGAGCGCAGTGCCCTCGTTAGGCCACAAGACTGAATAATAAAAAAAAAAATCTTGAGAGGGCGAAGACAGGAAAGAACCTTGAGACAATTTGAAAAATGTGTCGTCTCGGGATCGTCCTTTTGTTAATTTCCTTTATTACTTTTTGTAACAGGATCGTCGCAGACTGTCGCTGCGAAGCGGCTTGAACGGGTGGACAGGGTAGGTTAATACGTGCCCCAGTGTTACTTGCGCGACGTAGTGACCGTCCCTCACTGCAATGGCGTAGCCAGGGAGGAGGGTTATGGGGCTTCAGCCCTCCGTCCCCTGGTCATGACCATCCCAGCCACCTCGGCCATGTCTCCCCCCCCCCCCGCACCCCCAAAAAAACAATTTACGCACTGCACCTTGAAATTGACAAGTTGTTATTTTCAACAAGAAAGGGCACACTAGGGGTCAATTACCCTGCAGGATTTTAGGGATTACTATAGCGCAGTATTTGTTTTAAAATGTCAGGAAAAAAATATTTTGGCTTGTAAAAAAGCGGCGTCCAGTTAGCCTCTGCGACGAGTATTCCTGCGACGAATTGCCCTATGACGAATCGGCCTATTGGACGAATGAACCGCTGACGAGTTGACCGTCGGCGAGTTGTCCTAGACCCTCACCACATCATCTCGACTGCGATCTACCACGCAGGACGACATTGCATTCCTATAGGAGGTGCACATCAGAAACGTTTAAATTAAGAGGACCCAGCAAGGTGGGCAATGATTGCCGGCAACTTGCTGCTTGCGACACACAAACGTTTCTCAGTGAAGGTACAGTGTGCGAAGGTCAGTACACGAGACCTCCCTTGCCTAGGCTACGCAAGTGGACATTACAAGTCGACCGCTTACGTTGCATTCTCATTATTTAAACGAATCTAAAATGTTACTTTGAACCAAGAAGCTTGTTTTTCCTCAAGTTACAGGATTTCGTGTGCAAAAAAAAAGTGTTGCTGTTTCTTTGTGGCGTTGCAAGCACGAGGTGCTTAGGCTTTTTCGTTGCGGTGGAGAAACGTTATTCTGAAACACTCTGGCACAGCGTGCGCTAATGCAAGCGCCAAAATTAGTGCTAGCATAGGCTAAAATTGCGTACATTATTGTAAAACACCTTAATGTTTTGCTTGACATGTGTTAATGTGCACACGTTTTGCTTCTCTTACAGCAACTTGATACTCTTGGTGTGGCCAGCTGTGTCACGGTCCTGTCAGGGTCTTCCCCATCTGCCCTTACAGCCCGAGACTGACCCAAGATGGTGAACGAGCATGCATTTACTCAGTACTTAAGTATGCGGATGATTTGAATTTGTGTATCCTGCTTTCGAACCGTCTTGGAAGGACCCGATGGTCAGAATAGACGATTTGCAATTTTCCCAAGCGCCCCGGCCCGCGCGCGAGGAATTGTGAGAGAGACTGTCTTTCGCCTGGCCGCTCTGCCTTGAGATTGCGTATGCCTTGTCGCTTGTCTCCTCTTAATTCTTTGTTTTTCGATTCCATTACCTATTTTTATCTATTCCAGTGTATTTCGTATTGCTTCTAAGTGTTTCTAGTCCCTTCTGCGCGCAATATTTCTTGTATATATGTTGTGTTTGTGCCTTTATTTTGCCTTTTTCGACAAGGGTGCTGACGGACAACACGCCGCGTCGCGCGTCGTTTCCAGGGTGAATTGTTGCTACCGATTCCTATCACGCTGTAAGCTGTTCATTTTGGTTTATTTGGCCTGCGTGCAGTCGAGAGAAGCCGTTTATGAACACCCGCCCACATGTCATAGGGGTAGGCAGAGCTCTGAATCAACAATCTCGACGCGAGAGCCGAGGGCGCAGTGATTCGGCTGCCCGCGCTCGCTCCATTGACTCGCACTGTAGCGTATGCCTTCGAGTGCCGCTTAACTTGACCAAGATACAGCACGCCGCTTTGCTGTCGCGAATCAAGGGCATAAGAGCATTGGTTGGTTGACAGACACTTAACTTGGTATTGTTGGTCAAGCAGGTTGTTATGGTCGTGCTCATCTTCTTTGTCAATGCATTCTAAATATTTAGAGGTGATTGTCTTATTGGTCACTAATTGTAACTTGACTTTGTTGCAAGTTTTTGTCCTCTGATCCTGAGTTATCAGGTTGTAAACCAGACCGAGGTGCCTGCAATTTGACTGAGGCTTACTGTGCTGCAAGGTCCATCTATCTTCACAATACTTGGGTGGTTGAGATGAATCTTCAAAGCTCTACTCTAATTATTTGTATGATTGTATTCTGTTTTGTTGTTCTAAGTGATGGCTTCCCTTATGCTTTGTATTTTCAGAAGTGGGCGTTCAACTCCTTCAGCTGATGCTGCAAGCCTGCTAGCACAACTTGTGGCCCAAGTACCAGAATGAAGAGCTGAAAGCACAGTTTGAGTGAGATAACTAGTGGCCCTTGCACAGCTAGAGAACTGGACCGGGCAGTCATCAGGGCTATTTATGCTCCACTTCTATTAGCTCCGAGATGTTTCGGTGGCGCCCTTTCTTGGTTTCCGTCCGTGACGTCACAAACAAAATTTGCCTTCTCCTGGTTGGCAGTATTTGCCTCTACTTCCCTGTAATTGACAGGATTTCCCTCCCTGTTAGCCGGCGATTGGGTAAGCATTATCAGTATGCAGGAAGCTATGCTTCGGCGAATCGCAAACCTCAACCACAGTGTCGCCTTTGGTCGCGCACATTGCTAATAGTCCGCGTCACTAATTGTGTACAGTGTAGGCGAAGCAATGCCAGCCAAAAAAAAAGGGCAAGTACTAGGAAGGCGGGACAGAAGAAAAGGGTGAGGGGAGAATGGGAGAGCACTAGGAACGTTATAGAAGGAGAGTAGGTTCTCTCCTCCCCAGCCTTCCTAGTGCTTGGGCTCTCTCCCCTCGTCTGGCGTTGCCTTCGTCTGTACTCCACGTAACTATAGTCTGTTACAACTCAAGAAGGTAAGGCGAGGGAAAGGAAGGCCGGGAAAGAGGAAGCAGACGCAATGCTGGAGAGGAGAGGAGCAAGCAGGTGGAATGCTAGAGAGGAGAGGGGGAACTTCCTCCTCTCCAGCATTTTGTCTGCTTCCTCCTCCCCGGCCTTCCTTCCCCTCGCTCTATCTTCTTGAGCTGTAACTTACCATAATGAAACAGAGTATAGAGGACATGTTGCTTTTTGAAACAATCAAGACTCATGAAAGATTGATAAGGCCCTGTTGGTATGTTTATTATTCATTTTTAGTGGAATAGACCGATCTCACCTAGCGTTCAGTGCATGTGTGTAGCCGCCATAACTTTAGTTCACAAGAGGCAGGCGGCAGTGCTTAAAACACCTCGTGCCGTCTCGTGCTTTGCATGCACAGAGCTCCAGCGAGGTTGGGGCACGTGCAGAAAGACCCAAGTTCCCTCGATGCATTGTGGCAGCAGTGGCTTTGCCAAACTGGCCTGTGAAATCGGTCTATTACAACTAAACAAATTGAAATTATTTGTTAAGTTTGGTAATTCCTTGTTCAATATGTGCCAAATATAATTGTTAGGTGTACATCCTGAAGCAAAATTTTGATTTCAGAAAGCAATGCAGAAGCGCTAGGCGGGACGCTATAAGCCCGAAAGCATGACCCATAAAGCGGTATCTCGAACCGATGGTCGTATCTTTGTGAAAGAAGAGCACGCTTGAACAATGGCCGAAAAGGCCCGTGGCGTCGGGATTCTAGTTTCCTCCTCTTCTCGCTTTGACTCCGCGAGGACACGAAAACTATCCTGCAGGAAACGCGACGTCGTGATTCTCACTCAGCTGAATCCCTATTTTACAAAAATACAGCTATCCGTTCGAAATATCGCTTTATGAGTGGTGATTCGGGGTTTGTGGCGGCCGATTGAACACTTTGGCTACCTTATGTTGTGAAATCCAAATTTCGATCCAGCATCGCTTTAAGGTTCTGAATCTGGGTGAAGCTCTTAAAGTGACCGCATAAGTCGGTTTGGGGATGCATCACGCTACGATTTACGACGGAGGTGTTTGAAGGTAGTGGAATCATTGCATAAAAAGTTCAAAGAACAAACATACCCGAATAAAAGGTAAAAGAAATAACTTTTTTTTTTCTACCTATAGCGACCGTCTGCTAACTGCACCCTCTGACCTGCTCAATACCCGACGGATGGCAACATCGGCCCCTGCGGCTTGTCGCTGCTCAGCAGCCGCCCAGTCGCACCAAAACCAGACAGCCTTTTTGAGTCATAAACGGTGAACACTTTTTCGGTGCTATTATATTGTCAGAACATCATTTTCTTTTCACTCCCAATAAAACACATATAAATGGACACAAAACTAATCAAACCGATGGTTCGTCGAATAATTGCAGCTACATGCGGTCTGCTTTTGGCGTGACCATGGAGCTACTGAGCTGCCATAAGGCGTCTGTGCCGTTGCCGCCATCTGTCGGTTTTTGTGCCAGTCGAAGGGTGCGCATATAGCACATGGGTGCCATAGATAAACAAAACCAGATTTTTTTTTTGCTTTTTACTTGGGTAAGTTTGTTCTTTGAAATTTGTTTTCTGCGATTCTTTCATTACCTTTAGGCGCCTCTGTAGTAAATCGTACCGCGATGCATTCCGAAGCCAATTTATGCGGTGATTTGATAAGCTTCACCCAGATGCGGAACCTTACGATAGAGCAGTACTATTAGCAAGTGCTGGGAATAGTGCTGATTTTGCTCTTTGTTAATGATCCGACACTGGTACACTGCTGTATCAGTGCTAAGTTAAGTTCAAGTCAGCACTGTTTTACTGTTGATTTAGCTCTGTGCCGTATATGTGAACTATCCTTTATAGACGTTTCTCAGAAAGTTGATAACTCTTGCATGTTTGCAGTGTACACAATTATGATAATGGAAGGGCTTTTGCTACTTTCGCCTAGTGATTGTGTGAGAGTGAAGAAAATTATAGTTTGTAGGAGTAAATTGCTAGAAATGTATATTGATTTCAATTTCAGCAATACAGGTATCCTACAGTTTTTGCCATGGGTCGTTTTGTTTGGTCTGACTTTTCAAAAGCTTGCAGTACGCTGTCAATTTTTCAGGCTTTGAACTTTTTTACATGCTTGATGACATTTTTGCGGGACTGTCACTTACTCCTAAAGTTACCGAGACCATGAAACGATAGAAAATGAAACTAGCACAAAAGGGTAGATAGTTACGTATAAACATGTTTGATGTGAACTGTTAAAAATAAGGGTGTACTTTGTCCTTTCTTTTTTTTAAGGGTTACTGCAACAAACTTTTAGCACTAATTTTATTGTCTAAATGTCAACCATGTTCTGCCCACACCACGGAGACACGAAATGTTTTTGCTCAAAAAGACTGCAAAACATTATTTAAATAAACCAAAAACTGTCGCATCACACCGCATAAAAGCAGCACTGCTACACGGAAACATCGGGGCAGGCTGTGTGCGTCCCAGCCTTGTCTAACTTGGCTGAACCGGATTTATTTTTTCTCCTGTGCCTATTCAACTCCTGCGGAGAGCGGGGAGGGACAACTCGAATGGCCAGCTTGTGGTACATTGACGCCATAGGGTGGCGGAGCTCACAGCCAAGCCAGCCCCCTGTAGCCTTGACTGAAGACGACACAAACGCGATGCATATCGGGAGATCTGCTGAGACATTAGTTTTAAATAAAGTTTTCGTGTATTTTTGAGCAAACAATTGGTGTCTCCATGGCATGGTATGGCCAGAACGTGGTTGACATTTAGACAATAAAATAGGCACTACAATTTCGTTGCAGTATCGCTTTAAAAACATTTTGCCCTTTTACCATATTTTCAATATAGGTAGTATTGGTATTGCTTTGAAGAAACTGTCTTCAATTCACTTTGAGAAAAGTCCACTCCCCGCCTGGTTTGCATGGTTCATACGATGACGTCGGAAACATCTGTTCTGTTGATGGTCAGTACATTTAACTTAAACGCTTGTGCTTTTTTGGTTACAGGTCCCTTCCAGCACTATGCAGGGAAGAGAATGGCCAACAGAGGACTGATTGCAGGAAGAGTAATTGCATCTGCCGCTACCACGGATAATGAGCAAGCTGCGACATCTCAGAAGGAGCAGTCAGGGTGTTACGAGCAAGCTGCGACGTCTAAGAAGGAGCAGTCAGGGTGTTTAACATAAATAAGTTGAGGTGAAAAATCTGACTATCATATTATGTCTTATCAAATTCTGTAAAGCTTGAAATAATTTATTTCAATATTTTAGGACTGATTAAGGAAAACCTGTGAACTTATGGTATGGCTCTATCAGGGTGCAGCGTATCTCATTGCCGCCTACCGGATTTTCTACATCCAGTATGCGAAGAAGGCACATAAGATGCTGACTTTCATTGAGCATGGTTTTGGGGACTGCTACATGAAGCCGCGGGTGAAGGTACTGGAATTGGTCAATTTCTACAGAGTGATCAAGGCTTGTGTACCACAGTTAGCTTAGCGTACCCTACACTGTAATAAATACCCCTGTCAGACGGGCATTTAAATGGCCTTCAGAATGAACTCCTTCAAAGAATTGATGAATCAGCTCACGATCTCGGCTCTGCCTGTGCCCTTCAGTGTTCGCATGTTCGCAGATATTTTAAGGAGTTTGCTCTGAAGGCCATTTAAATGACCGTCTGACAGGGTATAAGCCAGTTTGTGCCCAAGGCAACATGAGCTCTTGCCACGACGTGTGCAAGAAATGTACATAATGTGTGAAATAAATTTTATTTCGTGCATGATGCTACCTGTTTATGCCTTTCCCTTCACACTTCCTGACTTTGAAGAAACCCCTTAAAGGCAGCAAGAAAATACTCTCAGAAATCACCGTTAAAACTTCTAGGTGGATGCAAAGGAATACTCCCATAGGTACACATAACTCCCAGGAGGATGTGAAAGAAGACTCCTGTGGGCCCACGTAGTAACTCCCAAATGGATGTGAAAGAATAGTCCCATAAATGCACGTAAAAACTCCCATATGGATGTGAAAGAATGGTCCCACAAATGCACATAAAAACTCCCATATGAATGTGAAAAAATAGTCTCATAAATGCACGTAAAAACTCTCAAATGGATGTGAAAGAATACTCCCATAAATGCACGTAAAAACTCCCATATGGATGTGAAAGAATAGTACCACAAGTGCACATAAAAACTCCCATATGGATGTGAAAAAATAGTCCCATAAATGCACGTAAAAACTCCCAAATGGATGTGAAAAAATAGTTCAATAAATGCACGTAAAAACTCCCATATGGATGTGAAAGAATACTACCGTGGGTCCACGTAAGGACTCCCAGGTGGATGTAAAGGAATATTCCCGTGAGTCCACGTAAAAACTCCCATAAGGATGTGAAAGAATACTCCCATGGGTCCACCTAGGAACACTTTGATGGAAGTAAATAAATACTCCCATTGATCCACGAACAGACTCCCGTACTGATGGGAGTTCTGTACTTACCCCCTTGCACCCCCAAAAAACTCTGGCCTGCATGGGAGTCAACTCCGAACTCCCAACCCGCAGAGTATAAAAACTCCCAGATGGGAATGCGCTAGAGGACAAGCGTTATACTCCCATCTGGGTATATTTTCGTTTAGTGTGTAAGCATTTTATGGCGCCTTAAGGATATACCAAAAAGACGGGAATTTTTTTTATTTCTTATTTGTGCAGTTTTTGTAAGCTTTCGTGAAGCTCAATCGCAATGCATATTTCTCTTCTCTTTGAGACTTCAGAGGGAAGCATAACACATTCAGAGAAAATCGATATTTTACTAGACTTATGCAAGATATATATGCGAGTTATTTATTTCTCGTTTGTCAATTTTTATTAATTTTCATTGCTTGGTTAAGAAAGCACCGCAACTCTCATGAATAGGTGGGCGTGTATGTCCACTTTATTTGTCGTAATTTATTTTACTACTTCGCCAGTGTAGCTCGCGCTGAGCTCTTCACCACTAAAAAAGCGAAAAACCCGAGAGAAGCATTTATGTCGACGTCACTATACTTTCCTGAACTTTACCATACAGCATGCTTTTTTGTTTACTGAACTGAGTTTAATTCATGCTGAACACGGGTCTCAGCTCGGAGCACGTGGAGCGAAAGCTCGCGCTGCAGAGCCCAGGTAGAACACTGTAGCCTGGGCCGGTTTGCTCACCTTGCGGCCGCAGCTGCGGCTGCGGCCAAGAGGGATTTTTATGTCACGTGACCAGCTCCATGGGGACAAGGAAGTACCTAGCGTCCTTGCCCTAATGGCAGAGAAGTCCGTGCCGCTTCGAGTACAAAAGTCTAATTTCGCTCGCAGAAACTGACTGCAGAGGCTTTCAACTGAAGTCCAATTAACCGCCCCATCATACTTTAGAAGCGGCAGGTAAAGTTACGGCCAGGAAGGTAAATATAAGCCAAAATAAAGAAAAACTCACGCAAAACGAAAGCTGTGGTTGTGTATTTATATATCTGTGCCAGCGCCGCTCCGACCAGCGTCTGCAGCAGTCGAGCGGTTTGAGCGCCGTAACTTGCCGTCGCGGCGTGAAAATTCAGGGTTCAAATCTCGGCGGAAACTTTGTTTTTATTCTGCGAGTGTGTTTTGTTTTTTAAGTGTGATCGTTTTTTACTAATCATCCACTAGGACTACTACGCCTTACACGATTTTTACTGTTTGCCCCACTTGTTCGGCTGACAAACCGGGGAAAAAAAAAAGGTTACGGTAAGCCAAGTTAACGCGCTTCTACAATCGTTTCATAATGGTTATTAAAAGGAAACCAAGATCAAGCCAAGTTAACGCGCAAATACGAACGTTTCCTAATGTTCATTAAAAGGACACCAAGATTACAGCATGGGTATGACTTTCACACAAACGGGGCCGAAACAAGCATCCTTTCCCAGCAACTACTATTTTATATGTTTTTAAATATACAACGCTCTTGCTACGACTTTTTTCAATAACAGGAGGCGCCTATTTAGTACAAATACACACTGCAGTCGTGTCAATTAAAAAAAAAGATTCTACGAAATAAACACACACGAAAAAAATAGCAGCCGTGGATGCATTGATTGAGCGAAATCCTACAGGCAAGACAACAAGTCAAACGTCTGAGAAAGTCGTAAAACCGAAATAAAAGATATTATGCTTTTACTTGCATGGAATGTGATAAAAGTTATATTTTTACTCTTTACATCTCGCTGTGGCAATCGTTTTGCAATATTAACACATTACGTGTTGAATTTTAGTATGGATAGCAGACGATCACAACCGAATGCAAAAATGAGTCAGGCGTCGACATCGCAAACCATCTCTCGAACGCAAACACCTAAAATGACTTTGGATCAACAAATGGAATTAATTAGAGCAATTGGAGAACGAAAACAACAAATTCTAGAGAAATTCAGCAGCACAGTTACCTGGCGAACGAAGAGACAGGCATGGGAAGATATCGTCAACGACATAAGCTTTCCGTGGAGTGCACGGCAGCCGCAGGAGGCATGGCGGAAGTTGGTAAAGAAAGCCAGAGACATGTATGCGCTCTTCCGAGGTCATGAACAACGAACTGGTGAGTCAGAACTACCCGCCCAATAATTTTATAAAGCTCATACGGCCTTGTGTACATTCTTAGTGAGAATGCAGTCAAATACAAGCAGAAAAAAAGAGAGTTTCTGGCGCGATTTGAACCCGGGACTTTCACGCCGCGACGCCAAGTGCCGGCACTCTAACCTCTCAACCACAAGAGGAGGCGCGAGCCGCCGGCGCTGGCGAAGGTATATAAATATACTGCCACCGCTTTTATCTCGCGTGGTTTTTTCTTTATTTTGCCTCATATTTACCCTCCCTGGCCGTAACTTTACCTGCCGCTTCTCCAGTATAAAGGGGCGGTCAATTGGACTCCAGTTGAAAGTCCCTGCAGACAGTTTCTGCGAGCGAAATTAGGCTTTTGTGCTTGAAGCGATACGGATTTCTCCGCCATTAGGCCGGGACGCTAGGTACTTCGTTGTCCCCATGAAGATGGTCACGTGACATAAAAATCCCTCTTGGCCGCAGCCGCAGCCGCGGCCGCAAGGTGAGCAAACCGGCCCAGGGATCCTAGGTGAATAGTCCATTTGCTATATTACCCCAGCTTCAAGGAGAATGCAGGGAATGGTGTTCCACGCGCCACACGCGCACGCCTTCCCCGTATAAAAAAAAAATTCGAAGTAAATAACCAAGATAAACCGTCGACGAGCGCGCACGCACGATACACTTTGTTTTAGGGTTTTGCTTTAGAAAATTTACTACTGCTGAGGCCAGCACGTGCGGCGCGTGGAACACCAATCTCTGCATTTTCCTTGATGCTTGGGTGATAGAGCAATAGGGGGTATTCACTGGCCGCCATATTTGAGGTCACTGTTTAGAGCGCATGCTCAGAACGAGCTCACATTAATAGACTGTGAAGACCGGCAATCTTGATGGTGCGGGGTGCACGTTGCGAAATAACTGTAGGAAGCCAGCCTTCAGCACGTGCTCAGCATTAGCGCATACGGATATGGCCGCCAGTGAATACAACCTATAGGCCTATACGCACCCCTGCCCGTTTCTCTTCATGGATGAGCATCGTACCGGCACGTGTTCTTGTAATCAAAACTGCTTGACGCACACGAAAGACCGCAGGCTACCAGTCGTGTCGCACCGGCTAAATTGCTCATCTACAGAGGGGAATCACCCAATTGAGACAGACAAACTACCTGCTGTCTAAACCCCTTCACAATACAACCCCAGCCTGATGCATGCAAAACGGTTAGTGTTTAGGAGTTAGTTTTTTTGTGTGTGTTGCATATTTCTGTTGTATTGCGTCGCGGGAAGAACAAGGAATATTATATTCGTAGTCCTTCCTTCTGGATTAATTTTTCGGCTTTTGCATTGCCTTATGCCGGCGTCTCAATAATTGTATGCTGTTAGTGTTAGCGACTAGAGCCAGTTCACTTTAAGATGCTAACCTCGTCTGTTGCTTTTCTTTTTTGTTGCTCTTTTGATTTTAGCGGATGCACCACGTGCGAACATTGGCTGGGTCGTTTTTGCTTGAAGTACCATAACGCCTGGAATGCTGTAATTTAAAAGTGATCGTTTCGACAGTTCGGAAAACATTAAGCAGTCATTCCGGACGTGAACAATTTATATTTTTTTATTAATTTTGGGGAAACCGAGGTGATGTGTCACGTGACAAGGCAGGGGAGAGGGGAAATGAGGTAAAAGTGAAAGTAGGGCACTGTAGGAGGTTGGGAAAATTAAAGAAGAGGGAAAAGAGGGACAGGAGAGGCGATTAGAGTTTCACGTTTTGTAGCATTCATCGCTTAATTCAGCACTGAAACTGAATTTGTCCTACGAAAAGGGAGGAGTAAAGAGGAGAACAAGAAGGCAAGAACGGGGGAGGGAGGAGGGCACCGTGGAAAAATGGGAAAAGGATGGGAGGAGGAAGGGTGAGAGAGGGAGCGGTAGAGGAGTGGAGGCAGGTGGAGAAGGAGGGGAGATGGAGCGGGAGGAAAAAGAAGAAAGGCACTGTGGTAAGTAGTGATGCTAAAGCTTAAGAAAAGCAGATTTAAAAAAAAAACTTATTTATTTTCGAAGGGTTTCTTGACATAGTATTCCGGAAAAAAATCTGAAACCCAAGCTTTTCGAACACTAACAAACCTATTAAGCACATTTCTGCAACGAACGTTAAATTGAAATCACTGACAACATCGAAAGGGAAAAAGTCATGACGCACCCTTGAATTGATGTTTGTCGGAAGAACAGGCGCAAACATAATCAAGCGATACGAAATATAACATCTTTCAGCCACTAAGAAAACAAATCACTGCGACGACGGGGCAAGGGAGGAAACACAAGCACCTCGGCTTGTCTGCCGCCTCACCCCGTCGTTGCACCGTTTACATAGTCTAAAAACGATGCACCCACCATCCCGAATGACCGTTGCTTTACTGTTCAGTATGGGTAAAAATATTTGAGACTTTTGTGAACGCTTTCTACACAGGAAAAATAACAGTTCTATCCGAGGTTCGTTGGTGGAGTTTGTACACCTGTGATGAAGCCGTCTTTTTAAGTCATCAATGGCGTGTTTCTCGGTCAATCAATCAATATATGAAACACTTAACTCAAGGCCGAGTCTTCCCTACCGCATCAGCATGAACATAGCTTTAAGTAACGTAGCAGCAGGTTGACGAAATAAAGTTGCATGTAAACCATTCAAAAGGAATTGCTGTATATACTATCCTGATTGTAGTGCCATGTTTTAATGCCATGTCAAATAATCGTATTCAAAGGAGAGTGAAATTTAACAACATCGATGCATTTTGTCACGACCCTTTCCACCTCTAAGGGGACAACTTGCTCTGCATTAAAGCGAACAGGACCAAACTTAAACCCACAGTCAGTGCGTAAAGTGCGTAAACTCACAAGAGATATCTAGTGAGTGCGTAAATATATACGCACTGACTAGATATCTCTTGTGAGTTAATATGGATGTTCCAAAGCACTGTGTGAGTTAGGGCTATTCCGACCCCATGCTTCAGTCATTTTCTTCGTCACATTTCAGATCAGGGTCCCTCAGCTCGAGATTATCATACCTGAGGTTTCGGAAAAGGCGCTGGGGAAGCTAAAGCAATATAGCTGCCCTGTCTGGCTTCTCCATGGCGCACCGCCCACAGTTTTGATAGATCCACGGTTTACGGCAACTGTTCAAACCCGATTACGATGTTCACGACTTAACTAAGAAGCTGGGAAAGCTAAGGTGATATGGCTCCTCCGGCTGCCCGTCGAGAGCGCGAACGGCACTAACGGCGGGAACGAAAAACTCCGCAGGTGCTATCGGTTATTGCCAGTTGAGTAGTCAAAGCTCTACCAAATTGACAAAAGCTGTCGTAAACGTTAACACATTTGATATATATGTAATTGTCCAGCGTACAATTGGCGGAAATATCTTGCGGTTGTTGACCTCTGTCGAGATATTTTGAATCATTACTGAACTATAGCGGTTACGATAATTTTTTAAGTGTTTACACAAATTTGCGGAAAAAGAACTTGTTTTTCTCGACATTTTTTTTTCTGCCTTCAAAATTTCCGAAAATTTTACATCTCTAGTGGTATGCAGGCCTAAGGGCGTAGCATTGTAAAAGGGTAAAGAACAGCGTGAAAAACAACACGGAAAGAGAAAGTGTACACACACAGTGCGCTGACTTTCAAGTGAATGCGAAAGGCAGACGGGGAGGACACCCCAGGAGGTGAAAAGGGGAAAAGATGGGAAGGGAAGAGTGGAATGGGATGGGGAGAGGAAATCGCTGTTTCACGCGAAGTATGGACTTTTTTGTTTACCCTTGTCCCCAGTCACGTAAATGCCAAATCCGGTATGCGAGATCAAAGCAAGGCATCACAACCTGGAACAAGTAAAATACCATAGAAAAGTCTAAACGAGAATGATAGACACTCGCAATTAAAACGAGAGCGCCCCTTAGTGGTGTGGCGAGAGCGAAATGATGCTGCCTGCATACTGGAATTTTCACAATTCAAGATGGCGTCGTCCGAGCAGAAAATGTCTCTATTTCCCGTCTAAATTTAGGGAGGAAAATACATTTCGTAGAGGTCACGTGGCGTCGTCACGACAACTTCCCCACCAAACTTGACAGGGAATTTGACTTGGTCATTAGGCTTGTTGATTTCTCCGTTAAAATCTTGAGCGTAAACCGGATTGACATGTGACGTCAATGTTCCCTCTTGGTGTAGGGTCACGTGGCATTATGTAATTTGTCATTTATTTTCCCGCAAGATTTAGCGGAAGTTGCACGAACGAACGAGTGGACGGATGGATGGACGGAAGGACGGACGAACGGAAAGAAAAAACACTCTGGTCGGGGAGGGGGGGGAGGTTAAAAAGCATTTTATGCGTAAAAAATTGTGAAAGTGCAATCATGACATTCATCATTCGAATGTCTGTGCAAGACAAAAAAGCCAGCCGTTTACTATCGTGGTGTTTAAATCCAATCACTCTCGCTAGTGAGCAAGTCACTTACCTCGAATATATTAAAAATCCGAATGTACCAGCAGGACTGTCCGGGCTGGTAGAACTCCGCTTTAACCTTTGGACGCCGCGGCCAGGACCATACAGAGCCCATTGAAAACGACACCATGAGCGGTCGCCGGTCGAACTGAGCCTGCCGGCTTTGTACATAGTCAAGAGCTTCCACCTGCGGTAATATAATGAAATTAAAATAAACCTCAGTGAGGTTATGATCGACTCACTACAACTCCGCCACAAGCAAATTTTTCCCGTTTTCTGTCCCATGGATTGCTTTATTTACCTAATATTCAGGGGTTAATGAAAACATATTCCTAAGGCGATAATTTACTGCTCAGCTTTGATTCGTTTCACCTTCACTTTGTGATATTTACTGTTCAACAAAGCAAAATGGCGCTGCGTGAAGGTCAGGTATATCCTAAAATGACGGTCAATTCGCTTTTTGACGAGTCCCCATGTTTTGCCTTCTAAGAGTAAAAGTGAGTTTCCAAGCTCTCGATGTCGCGTAAAACAGTCAGCATGGCTGTAGTAGGTGCTCACCACTCTTGCGGTGTGCGCCTACTACTGACCCCCAACTGGATATGATATTTAAAAGCTTAGTTATAGAGCGTTTGCCCTTGTTGATAGTTCCGTAATCGTTGGAAGGGACCTTTATTTTTCTGAACATTGTTAGAGCCACTGTCTCTTGCCATAATCACTCGTTCTCATATATTTTAATGACTTTATTGTTTTTTTTCTAACTTCGTCAGTATGTTCTTTCACCAAGAAACAACAACTCAATTTGGGATCCCTCACTCACGAATAACCACAGTGTTTTTTTCTTGGAATGTGACAGTTATCTCAGGTATAAGTGCACAGCACCGTTCTGGGTGATGTGTAAGAGAATAAAACGAAAACATTTCTAATACCTCCATATAGTATGCTGTGTGGGTAAGGTGATTGCAGGAGCATTTCCTGTGAACGTTTGGATATATTCGCCCCATATAAACTTCAGCGTAGAAAGTGGTAATCACTACATATGAAAATTGTTCATAGAAAGAATTAAGGAGCTGGCCGAATCTTACATACAATCCAGAATTCTAAAGGAAAACAAAAGACAAAAATTGTTGATATACAGTTCTTGGTTTGAAGACAAATTAATGCAAACACCACGCAAATAACAAACGTCAATCGCTTCAAGTCTTACGCTACTACACAAAGCTCAAAAAGATTTCAGGACACCTAAAAAAGGTGTACAAGAAGGCAAATGGTGTTTCTGCTGGTCTTCCCACGACAAAATGAAAATGACCCCAGAGAATTTTGGAAATATTGCCACGAATGACAATTTATGAGGCGACTATGGGCAGACAGGAAACTAAACGTTTAATCTGGCAAACTTCTGCCAGACAAAACAAATAAAAGAAGGAGCATTGATGGCGTCGATGGCGGCATAGTAGCCGCATCGAGGGCTGGAGCGAGACTGACAAGCACGGCGCGGCACAGCTTCTTTTAAACGGCCACTCAACTCAATCTTGAAAATATCGTGATACTGAGCGATTTCATATCAAGAAGCACTAACAAGCGGCACCAAGTTATTTGCTCGCGAAAACTGGGATATATATTGTTAAATCTTAGTTTAAACATCAGCAAAAATCGGAACCGAAGCATCGGCTTCGGGTGGCAACACTGGCCTCGGGCCGCCAAAAACATAGGTATCACGTGGTACGAGATTCTCGTGATCCTCTACGCAACGATGGGTGGGATTGAGGCGGGCCGGCGGGCAACCGTTGGGGAGGCCGCGTGCCAGGCGCAAGTGTCGTCTGCACCGCACTCTTCACCACGTTTCGGTGTCTACACTGTTAGCAAAAATAACACGCCCAGACGTGTAAACCGTTGTCCCATAGCGGACACGTCAAAACGTGTTCGTTTTACACGCAGCCATGCGTGTTATTCGTCTACACACGAGCGTGCGTGTAAACGTAACACGCTACACCGTGTCTGCCTTCCGCGAAACACGGTCGAGCGTGTTCCTTATGAAACATGGCGGCCAGCAGCCGAGAACAGGCGAGAGACGAGCCCATCGAGCCGCGCGCCTTTCAGCCGAATTGAAAGCACACAGGACGCGTTTGTTCCCGTTCGATGTCTTTTATACAACGCAACAGTCTCAAGCACTGACAGTCATGCGCAAAGTGCGGGCGCGGGAGCGTCAGCCGTGACGTGGCTTCGACGCGAAGCCGCTCGACAGTGAACAGATAACGGACGAATGCCGAATTTCATGAATGTCTAGCCACGGATGGTCGGATGGGGTCGATAACGTTCGCGCACCTTGCGCAGCCTGTTACTACGAACGAAGAGCGAAGCCTGCTAAGACGCTCAGGACGAGACGGAAGTAGAAAACCACGTAATTGCTGACGAGTCGTGACATCGCGCATATTGACAGACACAGACAGAACAATCCAACGATATAACTCGAGCAAACTATTTGGAATAGGGCGGTAACTTCCGCCAGCTAGTGAGATTTCTAGCAGCCTGTGAAAAAAAAGCAGGAGTCTGTTAATACGCTCAGAATGATCACGTGTAGACAGCAAACCTACATACATTGCAGACAACACCGAGTACCACGTACTACACAGCACCGATAGCCGACATATACACAAACACAACAACGACACTGCGCCCGACACTTCCTACTCAGCATTTTTTTATCCTCGCGGCGTATATAAGCTTGTTATGTGCGGGTGAGCTCTTTGGTCGGTGACCGTTACAGATTTATAGAAGAAGACACAAAACATGGCGCAATGGACAGCCGTTTGTAAGAACTGTCTGCATTTAAAAGTATGGAGGCAAAATCTATAATGTTAGTCCGTTGCGAAAAATAACGATGTATTAACAATAAATCTTAAACCGGTCATGAAAAAGTTCAAATTTTTGTTATTTTCGATGCATGACCAGTGTTATGAGCAGTCCGACTAGCTTGAATCAGATAGAAAAACAAATAATTGGGATTTTATCATTATGTAGTAAATAATAAATTGAAAATGATCTTTGCGCAAAGCATTTTTTATATATTCTTGTGAAGGACATCCGCCCAACACGTCACTTCCGCTAGTTGCAGTACGCGTATACGGGAGCAGACGCCTTCATTTTTGGAGCGTTTTGATGCAGTTTGTTTTGGTATGTCGTGTCGGTGTCAGGTGGTACGATGGGGCTTGGGAGTTTGCGACCGGTGTTATTCGTGATTACTGGTGTAACGCTAACGCGTTTATTTATTTATTTTTATATACCGCGGTTACCCCGATTTTTGACAATTCACGGGCCCGTGGCACTGCATTATGCTGAATCACGAGCTCCTTCTCCGTTGACTTCGTTTTTCTGGTACCACTCGTGGATACTGCAAGCGTTTAAACAGTTTGCACCGTCTCGCCTACATCCGCGGTGACGTACTCGACCTGTTGAAACTTATTGCTTCCGTCATTTTGGAGTACGCAAGGCAGTTATCTCGCTGCTCTCGTTTCGGTTATAAAAGCATCGCAAAACGCTCGTAGTTCCCGCCCTCAGTACACGTTGGACATCTTATACACTTTGACACCGGATAACTGGATGACCGAGGATTTAAATTTATTTAGAGGTCACTCTCGCCGCTTCCTCACCGTCGAGCAGCAGGATCAGCTGGCGACAAGCCGCGGATGAAGCTTGAGCATCAACAGCCCAAGTGCACTCGGTGCCGATGCGGGCGATGCGGGTTTCTGTCAACCGGTAGCCCAGCACAAACCGTGACCGTTCCACGCTCTTCGTCATGACTAGGTGTTGCAGAGGAGCAGGGTAAAATACAACTACACGGACCACCAAAGCAAACGCACTGTTATCGTAAATCTTGGTTTGTGATTGT
The DNA here is from genome assembly GCA_037355805.1 of Ixodes ricinus. Classification (NCBI taxonomy): domain Eukaryota; kingdom Metazoa; phylum Arthropoda; class Arachnida; order Ixodida; family Ixodidae; genus Ixodes; species Ixodes ricinus. Next base: position 46,712 of record JAZHYW010004938.1, read on the forward strand.
GCCTTTGTAGATCATCTTATTCGTTTTGCTGGAGACGCAAACGACGGGCATAACAAAATCGTTTGCATATTCCGCAAACCTTGCAAAAGCATTTACCCAGTCACCTGGCGAAAAGCGCGAAACACGGAGTCCGCACCGTCCTGACTTCCCTATTTTTACCTGCTTTAGAGCAGTTTGTACCTGCTAGTAGGTATTCCTACCGAAACTCAAAAACTTGAAACTAGGGGCAGTGCGAGAGAGAAAAGGGACAAAGTTGGGAAAGCTTGCTTGCTCTCCCCAATTTCTGAGCTCCCAAGTGATTGTATCTTAATAAATGCACCAACGCCTTTTCCCAAGATAATGAAAAAGCACTGTGTTCACAACGTAAAAAATGGTCTCATTCCATGCATCTGTGGGAAGTTAGGAAATGTTACCATAATTTATTCACACCGCATGAGCGCAACAAACTCGCACGAAATTTACAGGAAAATATCAGCTGGTGACTTTAGTTTTCCTGAAATTCTGCATAACCGGTCATTTGCAAGACCGAATCATCTACTCGAGCGGTGTGCGTCGCTGTGCAAACGCAGTCCAACAACACGAAGCATCAAAACGGCAGATTTAGGACAACATTCCGGAGTCTATTCTTCAATTAAAACGACGTAATTTTGTTGAAAACGCCTGCAGCTTTTTACTCACGGTATGCGTCGGGAATCTTCCACATTTTGAAACGGAACAAAGGAAGATTTACTTATAAAAACGCTCGCTGGTCCTCCCGGACCAGCTGGACCAGATCAGCTGACGACGACGGGACTGAACGCGTTGAACCTCGACCCCACAACAACCAATCTGAGCTCCATGTTAGTGTGCGGTTTCTACTTCCAAGCACCGCACCACACACCACGAACGTTTCGGCTCTTTGTCGCATCGCCGTGTTGCACCTAAAAGAACGAGATCGCCGAAGTCAATGCAGCGCTGTCGTGAACCTAGGCTTGTGGTTGCGCACTCGTGGACCCTGTGACACCATTCGCTTTCAAAGCACACACGACGATTACGAAATATACTTTCCGTCATCCGGGAACATCACAGGTGCACTTCTCCGGTCAAGTCTTCGCTATGTGCTCGCAAACTGCGGAGCTCCTCCCGTCCCGTCAAACCAAGACAATAGCGGCGCCATGGTAAACATGCGTTGTTGCCAGATTTTCTCCGGCCAAACAAAAAAACGAAAGCAAACCGGCTCTAGCTTCCAGCGTACGTCGGCGTTGCTCCGTGGCCTAGATTTTCTCTGTCAGCTCTAACTTAAAGATGACCTACAGATGCAGCAACAGTGGTATGAAGTTTTAATATGGCGGCCAACACGGAGCGTCGCAAATTCTGAGGAGGGTGCATGGAAAGCGGCGGCACCTTCCCACCCTCCTGGTGTTAAACGGCCGTTTCGCTTGCAGTTGAAGGGTTGAAGCCAAAACGAAACCAACTGCAATGTCACGTGTTCACATCGAGGACACGTTTTTTATATCCGTTTTAATTGTTTAGAAGCGAATAATTAGACCCATAATGTTTTTTGGTGCGTGAGAAAGCTATTATAAGTACCCCCAAAATAAATACAAACATAGGCGACATGAGGGAAGCCGCACTGCCATGGACCACAATCAATGGCAGCGGGGCGAGAAGCACGGTGAGCGCGAGTCCCGCGACATGGCGTAATTGCTTTTGGTGCATATCTGTCTCCGAGACATGTTTCTTTCCGAGGCATTTGTCTCCATGGTCCTCTCTAGGTGTGTCCCCAACCATTCCGGTCGCTTCGATAGCCAGATATGCTGCGGTCGTCGCCGGGAAGTGATGCGTGTTTTCGAGGTCGGCTTCATGGTTGTGCGTGTATGACCGAACTAAATCACGCTTTTTACAACCTCGCAATATTTTTGAAAGAATTATGCCTTACTGAATGTGTAAATGTATGGTAATTTGTGTAAATAGCGTGTTTTTCACCCCAAATATTTACCAAATACACGGGACTTGCTAACAGTGTACGATATGCGACGGCGTCTGCACAACAGCTGCATCAGTCTGGGCACGTAGTGCGAACGAAACTCTTAGAGACAATAATCACAATGATGAGACCGACAGTCACGTAACACCGCTGAGCGTTGAGAGAACGTTGCTGGCGTACCGTTAGCTTAAACGGAGAAAAACAAACAAAAGGGTCAATGGTGATGACGTCTAGCTCAATCTTGGCCACGTGCACGCCGTATCCTTGACTGCGCTGTTGGTTGCGACTCAATTCACCCGCGACAGTCCGCCGATTTTGGCAACTTGGCGCGTTGAAAAGTTTGCCTGACCGTTTAAGAAGCATTCAGACACAGCTAGGTCGTTACATTTGAAGCGTGGTATTTCTAGGTATTACTGAAGATGGACAGCATTGTATTTCGAAAACGAAAATAAAGCGCAGTTGGCCTTTAAAGCTTCCCTGGAACACTAGAACATTCGATCTCGATATGGGCAGAAGATCGAACTGTAGGGGGCGCTTTATCGAGCTTGTTGTGCATACAGGCCTGTGTCTACTTACAGCTAGAGGAAAGCGAAGCAATTGAACCTCGCCTCGCACGATCTGGGCACCAGCACTTCGCTTTCGACCATTGCTTTGGACGCACGAGGGGTGGCCTTCGAATCGTCATCTTTGATTGCTCTGGTCAACAACAAACAAGACAATTCGGTTTGTTGCCCAGACAGCTGAAGCATGCCGTGAGAGGCGCGACTGTTCGATGTCATCCCCAGGAGACCAGTGCCTGCTCTGTTCCATGTGCGCCGCCATGTTTGTTTCTGCTGATCCCATGGCACATTAGGAGGGCTGCGATACCTTCAAGACTCCGTTATCTTTAGAAAACTTCGTAGATATCGTAATGCAAGAACATCACAAATGCATAGTCACAAAGTTCCAAGAGCAACACCGATGCCAAAATTGCAGTAAAAATGAAAAAAAGAAGAAACAATCTTGTTTAGGCGCTAACCCTTGTTTTCACAAGAGCCTGCGTTTGAGATTACGGTTTCTCATTTTTATCGCAGGTGGCAAGGATTTCAAAGACTGGTTTTTACATTGTTGGCAGGAAGAAACTACATCACTCAGGCGTTCTAGATTCTCCTATATACTTAGAGAAAGATAAAAGCAACCGTCTATGACAGGGTTAAAACTCCGGCCACCGGCGTAGGAGCCGAGCACTCTGCCGACTTCGCTACGCCGAATTCGCTACATTAAGTTCCCTCGATTAAGTATCTGTTAAGTAGCAACAGCGATCGATGTGCCGGCGCGCTCTTCCCATCGGTCCGTTCCCGGGTTCCGTATCCGGTTAGGAAGTACATGGCGGATTTGACTCGACCTCACTCGCAAGTAATGGTTTGGTACCTTAGCGTTCGAAAACCTAACCGCTTAGAGCTTTGTTCTGTCTGTATTGTCACGTGAAATGAATTCCCTCTTCTGTACGATCACACGTCTTTCGTAAACCATTTCAATATGATACAATACAGAATTGGCTTTACTTAGTTTGGGTGCAGATGTTGGGTTATTCTCATATCCCGGGTAGAGACTGGAGCTTCACGGTCTATTTTCCGGCATTAATTTAGAAACTGCAAGGAAGGGCTCGTTTCTACTTGACATCTGCAAACTTCAACAGCCTTTATCAGTTAAATAAGTATTAAAAATAAGACAGGGAAAGTAACATATATTTGTTTATCAAGCTCAGCTGCGAACATTGGTCGCAGCATGGTTAAGGTGGCCCCATATGGGCCCAGCTTGACCAGTCTAGAGCCAGCATTCATGATGCTGGCACTGAACTGGCTACATCACGGCAACATTGGCCGTTTCTGCCAGCTTCCAACCAATATCGCGACATCCCGGCTACATGACGGCAACATTGGCCGTTTCTGCCAGCTTCCAAAAGATATTGCTGCATCCCGGCTACATGACGGCTACATGACGGCAACATTGGCCGTTTCTGCCAGCTTCCAAAAGATATTGCTGCATCCCGGCTACATGACGGCAACATTGGCCGTTTCTGCCAGCTTCCAAAAGATATTGCTGCATCCCGGCTACATGTCGGCTACATGTCGGCAACATTGGCCGTTTCTGCCAGCTTCCAAAAGATATTGCTGCATCCCGGCTACATGACGGCTACATCACGGCAACATTTGCCGTTTCTGCTAGCTTTTAAAAGATATTGCTGCATCCCGGCAACATGACGGCTACATCACGGCAACATTTGCCGTTTCTGCCAGCTTCCAAACGATATTGCTGCATCCCGGCTACATGACGGCAACATTTGCCGTTTCTGCAGCCACCTTCTAAACGATATTGCTGAAAATATACGAAGTTCTATCCTCTGTATAATTAAAGGGCATGGGCGTACCAACCAGGGGGGCAAGGGGGCGCTTGCCCCCATCCCCCAGTTCTCAGAGTGGGGGGGGGTAAGGAATATGTTTTGCCCCCCCCCCCCTGAAACAGCCGCCACTGGGCAGGGCAAACACTAACCGGCGGCGCCCAAGGTATACCAAGGGCACAAAAACAACTTGGTACGCCGCTGTTAAAGGGTATATCGGGCTCTGTTTTGCAACACCGAATGACGGCACTGCACCAGCCAAATCGCGGCAACATCGCCGGGATGCTTCCATGTTCTAGCAATATTTAGACACAGAAGCTTTTTTGCCTATAAAACCTTAACCATCACACTTTAAACCCTTAATTGATTGATGTTTCTTTCACCTCTGAGCGCAGCTCTTAGGCGCCCGTTTCTGGGTTGAGCGGCGTCGCCGTCGGCGTAATAGTAAAGCGTTGGCGTAACACTTTTTCGTGACGTGCCATGAAAAAGCGTTACGAAAATCGTTACGTGACGCCGACGCGTCACGAAAAAGCGTTACGCTGACGCGTTACGCGACGCCGAAGCGTCACGATAAAGCGTTACGCGTACGAGAAAGCGTTACGCGACACGGACGCGTCACGAAAAAGCGTTACGCCGACGCGTCATGAAAAAGCGTTACGCGACGCCGACGTGTCACAAAAAACGTTACGCCGACGTGTTATGGTTACGCCGATGGCGACGCCGATGCGTCCCGAAAAGCGTTACGCCGACGCGTCACGAAACATCGTTACGCTGACGCGTAACGGTTACGGCGACGGCGACCGTAACGCTAGCCGTAACGCGTCATTGTGACGCGTCGCTGTCGGCGTAACCGCACGGCGCATCATGAGAAACGTGCCATAATGCACCGCGGTGAAGCGCGCGTTGGATTATGGGACGTCTCCCATAATGCACCAAGTGGGAGGGAGGAGGAGGAGGAGGAGGGACGAGGAGGAGAAAGAGGCAGGAGGAAGAGGGCTTTCCCCTGAAAGCTCCCCCGCCTCCCCTCTACCTACGTCACTGGTGTATTGTCGGCTGTACGGGATCTTGAAAATCTCAAATCAAACCGCTTTTACTAAGCCGCGCAACACGACCAAAATTTCTGACCAAGAAAAAAAAATACAAATAATTTTTAAGCAAAAATTAAAAACTTAAAACAAATATCCAATGATTAATTAAGCAATTGCATGTCCTCACAAATAAAAAAAATCAACTTAAATTAAGACGTCGAACACCCTGTTTTTTTTTCTTTTTCTTTGTTTTTTTTTTTGCACATAAGTTGATGTAGATTTCAATCAGCAAACAAAGGTTATCATGGAACGTATAACAGGAGAAGAGGCTGGGAGATTATGTCTGCTCTCCCCAAAAATTGTCTTCAAACTGCGTTGAGAACACGATAACTCCATTAATAGGTCTGTTCGATTCGCCTGAACTGGCTGAACTAGTTCAGCAGTGCAGGAACTGGTACATTAGATTCAACCGGAAGTTGCACGGCCGCTGCACTGGCGCGTTCGATTTATCCCAGTTCTGAATGAGTTCAGACCCAGTTCCTCAAAATCTTGCACCGGCTTCGGAGTCAGTTCAGCGTCCGTGCAGAAGCAGACGGCGATAGCAGACGACACCCCTCGTTTGTCTCTGCTCGCGGTGCCATTTTTCGGAGCTCTTGCTCAAATATCTGCGATGTTTAACAATAACGCCGATACGAATGTTGCATTTCCTCTCATTTATGATAATAACGTACCCGCGGTGGACGCGGAATTGAGGTCGTAGCCGAGGGTAGGATATTGATTGATTATGATATTCTGAAAGCGTTTTAGGCACCTACCCGCGTAGGTTTGGCTCCCTGTGGTAAGTGTTGAAATATTGGCTCACGTAAATTGTTTCCTTTTGATGCTATGTGGGGATCCATAGCGTTAATATTCTTTCTTACAGACACGGGAAAGGTATCGCACTCTTGATAGTCCCCGCCTTCAGTTGCTCTTGAATGCATACTGACGACTCCGATACATCGCAGAGGTCTGGGAGTTAGTACATCGGCCCTCGCATGCCCCGTAGCTGAGCATAATACTGCATGCTTTGTCCACTGGTATCTGGGGACGTTCACTAACGGGCCTGGGAAAAACGCCGAGAATCGGCATTGGCTTGGTAGTTCCACGCAGGTCTTTCTTGAGAATCAGAATAAACGCTTCAGCTTGACGCCAAAGTTACGGTCGATAACTGTCTTGGCCAAAACGCTATCGTCAGGCTTTCGTCTTCGAGGTGACCGCTGCCGACCGCGCGCTGCCGCCAGTGACTCCCGACGCAAAATCATCCTGATGCCGCGAACCTACCGTCGAAATGCGAAACTCGAGAAACTTGGAACGAATCTACTATTGCTAAATGAATGTGAAGGACACGAACGCTTATGGAAACGACAGGAACCGACCGGCCGTTAAAAATGCAGACAGAAACACATTTCGTGCAGAAAACGTTTTTAGTACACTCGAATAAAAAATATTCACAGAAACGATTCCGTTATTATACTTTAAAACTAAGGAAACATGAATGGTCTCATCAAAGCGCGACTAATTAAATGTAGCACACAATTTGGCGTTGGGAAACAAGAGCCAACAGATGCAGACGACACCCTGCGCTTCCGCTCGGAAAGCCGATCACAGCGCCAGTCCTAGCCCGGCGGCTGCAGTGATTCTGCGCCGCCGCTGCACGACTCCTGCACTCGTCTGAACTCGGACAAAACTAGTTCAGAACTTTCTGGCCGAATCGAACAGACCTAATGATTATGGTAGTGACACCGGCTACCGAAATATAAACTGCAATAGAGTTGGGTCGAAACCGAAACTATATGTACGGTGGAAAAGCGTCGAAAAATACACGAACAGAGAGAAAGACAGCAGGACAGGGCGCACTCTCAACTAAAGTTTATTTGAAAAGTACACACATATATACCCGGCAGGCATACATATCGTCACTCATCTAAGACCAGTCCCCGTTTCAAAACTCATATTTATGGCTAGTCGTATTCCAATCCTTTGCTTCGTTCCAATCCAAAGCCACAACTAGCTTCCGGATTCTTGCCGTCCGTGCCACTGTTTCCGTGCAGACAAAGGCATCTCTCAACGTGCGTTGGTGAGGTCCTACTTCAGGTAAGTTTTGCCAATTTCATATTCATAGCGCATTCCCGAAGTGTATCTACATATGCTGGGCGATGTTCCGAACACCGTAGCTCACGTTGCCACCGTAATTCAGATGATATTTAACTTTTTTCGACGCTTGAGCGGTCTCCGCGATTTCGTGTCGCTGGCCCGAAGCGGCGTCGCGTAAACGATCGCTATCACTTCTCGAGGCTGTTCGTTTAAACCTTGCGTAAATGCTAGCTGCTATCTTGAAAATCCCGTGAATGTTCTGCGATACCGGAGCTCTGCAGGGACGCTGATCAGATTGTTTCGAAAGTTTGCGTTGCTGTCGGCCGCGTTAAACTGATCTGTGCTGTCAAATGCTTAGATACGGATCTTAGCGCCTTGGATATGTTGGGGACGGCGACATGCGTGAAGAATTGGATGGTTTTTACTTTGACCTGTCGTCTCGTCCTTTCTCACGCTAGCGACAGCGTATCTCTCGGTCAGCGCGCTCAGGCTTTTTGCGCCCGCCGCGTCCAGCGGGATGGCGCGGTTTGGGCGCTGGCGTTTAGCGGGTTGCAGCGGGTTGTTAGAACACGCTCCTAGCTGGGCGTCGTAGCGCTCGCGTACGGCGTTTGCTCCGCGCCGGTCTGCCGTGCGTGTAGTCGGTGGTGAGGCGCGCGGGCCTAGAGTTGCTTAAAAGTGTTGACAGGAGCCTGTTAAGCTCGTCCCCGTTGTTTTCTCCCTTACGCGCCCCTGCATATATGTCTAGCCTTGTGAGCCACCCAGAGTACTACTACTGTCGCTAATAAATATTATTATTGTTTGCCTTAGTGGCGTTTTAATTTACCCCGGTCATATTCGTGACTTCTAGAACCCGGGGGTGCACACATAGTTTACATGGCTGAGGAAGGAGCAGTGGCGTCACTAGGGTCAGCGGCACCCGGGGCGGTGGCCCGCGGCTACACCCCTCCGTTTGTTGCCCCCCCCCCCCCCTTGTGACGCCACTGGGAAAGAGGTTAAATGATTTGATTAAAATGCTCTGATCTGGTATAGAATGTGTATTGGTACGAAGGTTGCAGTGGAAAATCGCACACCTGGCAGGTGCTCTCGCTTATATAGTGGAGAGTTTGCAATGGAAACTCGCACACCTGCCAGGCACTCTCGCTTTTACAGTGAAGACACATTCAAATCAAGGAGATCCAGCTGTGAGATCCAGCTTTTGAATACTTGAGGTTCTGTTAAAGTTGAAGGGAGTCTCTTACAACATTTTTAGAACCATGTCCAAGACCCAATGCTGGGTACAATTTTAGTCTAAAGGCTGGTCCACACTGTTGCTACCGGCTAGGACTGAGTCCGACAAAACCAGTCTTTAAGGCTCTTGTGACAGGTTATGACCATGCTGCGCAGCAGCAATGTTAGTCGTAAGCAACTTAAAACACTGTTTTGTTCAACTTGGTCATAGTCGGTTGCAACAGCGTGGACCAGCTTTAAAACCTCTTAGGTACATGGAATCAACAGTAGCTTCAGGATAAACTTGTGCATTGTACTACCTTAAAGTATTTTGACCACATCTCCGGTGTTGATTTTTTATTTGTATCCCAGCACTACAGAACACGTCAAAAGGCTTGTTGATTGCTGTGCATGTGCCTATCAAGCGAGCTGTGCTATTTCTAGGTGGTGTTTAATTTGTTTTGTAGTTCCCGGGATTTTTTAAGGTATCAGTAGGTATCTAAGTTCCACATTCACACTGTTCTTAATACAATTACTTCATGCAGAAGTTAATTTTTCTTATTTGGTTGAGTTTAATGGTGGTGTCATCATGGTCTTTGCACTGTCGACGACAAGAGAAGCGTAATGTTGCACTTGTTCTTTTGTTGATCTGTGAAGCAAGTTATGGTTTCTTTTTTGTTCCAGAATGCCAGTCGGAGTCTTATTCATGATGTTGCAGGAAGTCTCTGTGATGACGAAAAAACTGCAGGTCACTAGAAGGTGCCGATGAGCTACCAGTCCGTATAGCAGCTATCAGCTCGGCAAGGGCCTGCAGGCGTATCGACCCCACCCGTTTCTCTACTGCCATTCAAGACAGGGTGTTTTGTAAAAGGTGAAACAGGGCCCATGCACTGCTTCCGTAGGGTCCCGCTGGATTTATTTGACATGTTGTTTTTTCCAAACAAACAACAACATTACAAACTGTAATATACCAAACAAACGCCCACTCTAAATTGGAGATAATCATTGAGAGCTGGGTGATGGGCACTTGGTAGGTACGATAGTTGGTAGGTGTCCATGATCAGGTGGTGTCTTGCGTGGTCTGACCACGGAATTACAAATAGCTGCTGTTTGAGGAGCTAGTTAATTGCGCAAACACACAAAAAAAAATGTAAATGTTTTTTTTTTTTTTTTTTACAAAGAAGCATTTTAAAAAGTGCTTGATTAGCATTGGCTTGCATTTGTTACTAAAGCCTTCAATGAGTTAGAACAAAACAGCAACCTGTTTTTCTTAGACAACTTTCTGTGGCTATAAAAAGAAAGCTAGGGAGGGGGGGAGGCAGGCAGTGCTAATGGCTCTGTGTTAGCGCACCAGATAGTTCTGAACTTCTTTTGGTCTCGGTTTCAGTTTGAGTTTTGGCGTGTCAACCACGCAGTTGCTAGAGTGCATCTTTTTTGTACGAGGATTGCAGTTGCGGGAGTTGAATTGGGATTGCCAAGCATGCAGGCACATTCACATCTCTTTATTTTCGGGTTACCCTGCAGTGCCCGAAGGCATTGTTGCAGGGGGGAGGGAGGTATATAGTCACTCGTGAGGGTAGAAATACACCCGTGCATATGTACGAAGAAAAAACAAGAAACACAGGTAGACAAACTCAAAAACAAAATCGAGCCCAGAATAAGGTAAAAGCCACATTGGTTGCTCACATTCTAGGTACCTGCCAACGTTCACGTTTTTGGATGTAAGCAAACACTTTGACTGAAGCACTTAGTCAGAGTTACAAGGTATATTTTACCATGGTCAATCTCCTAAACTTTTAGTTGTCTTGCAACTGATGCAGAGGGGCAGCGTCGATTCAGGAAATGCCGCAAATTTCATCACGTAGACAAGCGTCGAAAAAATAGACAGGAACAAGAAGTTTACGTAAACACTGGCGAACTCGCAACTCACATTTAATGAAAAAACACTCTTATATAGCCGTGAAAAACGTCAGTCATTACTACAACCGGTGTAGCCTTCTATTAAGAAATTCATATTCTTTTGCTGATAAGGTTATTGATCTGTCACTTGTACACCTGGTGACTTTGGCTTTAATCTCAAATGCCTCGTGTAGCTCTCTAGACACTTTATCTGGGGTTCTGGCCAAAAATTTTCTGTCGTCAAATGACTGGGAGCAAAGGCAGCGGCTGCAGTGCCTTGCCAGATGTCCTGATGGGGGTTGGTCGTGTTGCCGCGTCATGTTCGCGGGTGCAATCGTTAAAACATTGACCTGTCTGACCAATGTATAGAACCGTATGTCATTGGGATTTTGTACACAACTCCGGTCATGCATTCTGTGCATTTTTTTGTGTTTTGTTTTGCATTTGTCTTTTGAAGGGCAAAGTTGGTGGCTGCAGCGGCCATGCACTGCAGCCGCTGCCCTTGCTCCCGTCGTTCGATGACACCAAATTTATCGCCAGATCCCCAGATAAAGTATCTAGAAAACTACACGAGGCATTTCAGATGGAAGCCAAAGGCACGAAATGTACAACTGACACATCCATAACCTTATCGGCAAAAGAATATGAATTTCTCGATAGAGGGCTACACCGGTTGTAGTCATGACTGACGTTTTTCACGGCTATTTAAGCGATTTTTTTCAATAAATGTTAGTTGCAAGTGCGCCAGTGTTTACGTCAACTTCTTGAACCTGTCTATTTTTTCGGCGCTTGTCACGATCATGAACCAACTGGCCCGAATTGCAACATCAACGAAATTCATCAGCACTGCAGTGTTTTGAGGTCATTCATACGTCTTCTGGTGCTGAAAAATTATCGTACGGGCATGATTTACCAAATTAGAAGCACGCACACGCCATGGCGCGAAGTCAGATTTCATTTGGATTCTATTCAGTTACGTCTGGCTCTAGGGGGGGGGTCGGTGGCGCACCACAACTCGGAACACGTGTAGCTAAAGATTATGCTGCAGAAACCAGAGGTCC
>JAZHYW010004939.1:0-15052 GCA_037355805.1 Ixodes ricinus
TACAATGGCAGCCGCCTTGTGGGGGTCACTTTCGAGTGCAGACCGGAACCCGGTTTATCGCTCTAAGCCCCTCTACCTCGTTGGAGAATGCAGGGATTGGTGTTCCACGCGCCGCACGCGCACGCCTTCCCCGTATAAAAAATTCGAAGTAAATAACCAAAATAAAGCGTTGACGAACGCGCGTGCAGAATGCCATTTGTTTTAGGTATTTGCTTTAGAAGAGTTACTACTGCTGACGCCAGCACGTGCGGCGCGTGGAACACCAATCCCTGCATTCTCCTTGATGCTTGGGTAATACTGCAATAGGTCTATTGCCGGGCAACTATACTTCGTTTCAGCTTGGGTCCAGACGCAGCCGATGCTACAAGCGCGAGCTCCGGGCTTCCAGCGTTCCTGCCAAGCACGCGCGCTCGTGCAGTACAGGCACTGTTTAGGGCCACACGCTCGTGCTTGTAGCATCGGCTGCGTCTGGACCCAAGCTGAAACGAGAGTATACTCCAGGATCCCGAGTTAAGCTTCGCCGCTCTTCTGCGCCGCTGAGGAGCAATTTCGCTCTCCTTCTTCATGGCTATAGGTCTGTTTCTCTCGGCCAGGGGGAGCTGTTGCGTTCACGAGACGCGACCACAAAAGAAGCGCTTCCGATAGCGTCCACGAGGCGCGACCATTTAGTGGTGACGTGAAGCGGCGTCCTATGCTTTGTTTCAGCTTGGGTCCAGACGCAGCCGATGCTACGAGCGCGAGCATGTGGCCCTGAACAGTTCTTGCACTGCACGAGCGCACGTGCTTGGCAGGGAGCGCTGAAAGCCCGGAGCTCGCGCTTGTAGCATCGGCTGCGTCTGGACCCAAGCTGAAACGAAGTATAGCGTTCCATCATTTAAGGCACGTTTATACTCCAACGTAACGTCGACGGGCGCGGCGTAGCGTAGCGCGCAGATATTGATTAGCCCCGGCTCTCGAGTTCCTGGTTGCCGGCCAATGAAAGGCGCGCGTTCTGCGCTACGCCGCGTTCCTGCGCTCAACGTCGGAGTATATACAGCCGCTACACTCCACGGGCGTGAAGCTAGCGTCCGTATAGCTTCCCTCGCCGTCTGCTGGCGTCTGTCGCGGCTATGACGTCACTCCTCTGGAATGCGAAGACCGGCAGGGCGCGCGCGGTGGCGGTGGAGCCCGCGGCGGTGGCGGCTCCGGCAGCGCCAGCTGTGCGCCGTGTGACGTCACTGCTCCTCGCGCTTGCGCAGACCGACGAGGCGCGCGCGGTGGCGGCGGAGCCCGCGGCGGCGGCGTCTCCGGCGCGCCAGCTGTGCGCCGTGTGACGTCACTGCTCCTCGCGCTTGCGCAGCACGGAGCACGGCTCATTATGCGAGCCACGCGAAACTGCTCAACCTCGGCCAGTGTAGCTCACGCTACAAAAATATTCACATTCGAAAGAGTTCTGTGTCTCGATCCCTCAGCCTGGGAACAAGGTTCACCGGGTGCCCATCGGTATCTCGGTGGCGAAAGATTTCGCGCACCCAGAAGGCTCTTCTCGGCGTTAAGCCGTCCACAGATATATGCACTAATTGCATATGTAACAGCATGTGTCGTGTTTCTATTTCAGCGTCCCACATGTCCGCCAATGTGCTGCAGATGCACACCCAACCATATATAGAAACCGGAACCAGCAGTGCAGGTTCTAATCCGCAGCAGTAACCGCAGTGCAAGAAGCGCTAACAAGGCGCTACTGAAGCGCTAATCTCGCGCTATATTATAATTAAGTCACGCGCTAGGAGGCGCCACATGAGCGCTCTTTCGAGCGCTCATGTTGCGCTGACTTATCGGTCACGCTCTATGTGTGAACAGGCCTTTACTCAGACGGCTGAAGTGCTCTCTACTTAATACACGTTCACTGGTTCCCCAACGCTCTGGAATTTCCGTCCGGCATGTTACTCGGTTAAATACAAAACGCCTACGCCGACTCCATGATGCGTGCTCGCGCCTTTATCGTTCATTCAGTTCATCGACTCCGAAATGACGCCCTAGCGGCTCCGACGTCCCGCCTCAGCTGTCGCTGCGTTTCCCCTTACGGGTTGCTTAAGTGTTTACAATTTGTTTCCTTGTACTAAGTTTTCCATCTTTTACCAGAGTCGGGTAATTTCCATTATGATTAGGAAACTCATTTAAGGGACACCGCCACGCAAATAGGGGGCAAACAACCACGTTGCCATGGCATTGCCTGGAAACGCGGTTGTTTTCCACATATTTAAGTGGCGCCGTCCACTGAATCGGCGTCGAATGGTGAGATTTAGAGCCCAACACTTGCCTGTCCAGTAGGAAGTCAGAGTGTGGTGGGCGCTGTAGACACCGCGCCTGAAGCGTCGTCTAGAGCGAGTCATCATAGCGCACGCGGCAGGCGTCGTTAGCACGAACGCTGAAAATGTCACCGGGTTGAGAAAGACCGTACAAGCCCTGCCTCCAGCAGGTGTTCGTTTCACACCGCCGTGATGAGAATGCGTGTTCTCATCGAAACTTATTTTGTGCGCCGATCGTAGCGAAAGCCAGCCACGTCAGCGGGCAGACGAAACAGACCGCTGGCACGGAGCAGACGTAACCTAAGCCTAACGTGGCCGACCAAGCGGCGCAATGTAGTCCCGGACTACCTTTCGCGTCGGTGCGCAAGGTAGTCTGGGATTGAGTTCTTTTTACCGCGTCTTTGGTCATGACGTCATATCGGGTCCTGGAGTATTTAAACGTCACTGGCCCTATCTATGAAATGCACCGAAATGAAAAAGAAATAAAGAGCGCGTGCACGCCTGGCAGGAACGCGAATGTACGGGAGCACGCTGGTTTAGCGCGTGCTAGGAGTAGAGCGCGTCTCTGGTGTCGTTGTACGTTTGATCACGTGATCTTACCTGTAGAATGTAACTCAGATCCAGTCGAGCAAGACCATTAATCTCTATGACTATTTGGAGTCATAGAGATCAAATGCAAATCAACGAGAATGCTAGATATATTTGCCTGATGATATTGATGCACCTTCAACTTCATTTGGGAATTTAGTTTGTGGCACAAATAAACCTGTGTACATGCTAATACTAATCTAGCTAATAGTTGCACGAATCCCCCCTTCCTTCCTTCCTCCCTCCCTCCCTCCCTCCTACCCGGACATTATGAAATTGAACTGTTGTTCTGGACTATTAATACGCCGGCCGTTCCGATACGCTCCATTAAGTCTTTAATTGTTGAAGGTTTTAATGACTGAGTCCTGACCGTGTCACTACAATGGATGCTGCTTAAGAAAGAAAAAAACTCACGTGAGATTACCATTCTTTTAAATTACCCGAGACTGGGGCGAGAAAACTGTGAAGCATAAAAACGTGGAAGAGAAAGTCAAAGTGATAGGAAGACAACGTCTCGAACACAGCTAAAAGGTTTATTCAGTTCTCTACCCTATATACCCCTCCCCCCCCCCCACCCCAGGTCGCCAGCTCCCGCACACACAGCCTCCGCTCTCCATGGACAGAGACTTCCTTTTTCAAACTTAAACCGCAGACACGCACACAATTAAAAAATATAGTATTTTTTTTTGGCAACACACCTATCTCCCAAAGGGGCAAGCAAAAAGGGGGACTTGAACGAAGGGACACGCACCAGATCAACTTGCTGCAACCTTAACCGGATTCAGACTGACAAAAAGCGGTCCCCACTATCTCTTGCCTTCGTCTCACCCTTCGAAACAAAACAAAAAAAATTACAAAGACAGAAACTTAAAGTCGCAGAAAGGCTTTGGATGCGTCACTAAACTGCAGTGACGCCTGGCTTATAAAATTGCCCATCGTTTTTATTCGGACTGTCTCTCTTACTACCCTTTTCATGTCATTGAATTCCCTGTGAATGACTTTCGTTTCTGATCTCTGAATCGCACAATTATTGCACTCCTGAGCTATGTCTCGCTATTTCGGAGTTCGGAGCTTTGATTTTAAGATTACGCTTGTGCTCTGTTAATCTGTCGTTTAGACATCTGGAGGTTTGACCCACGTATCTGAATCCACATTCCAGAAGGATTTCCTTCACCGCCCCACTCTCACATTGAATAGACTTTTTCATGTGTGCTTTTTGGCACTCTTTCTTCTCTGTAAGAAAGGGGGCGAAGTTACCTAACTTGAAATCTGTGCCAAACACAACCTCGACTCTAAACTTCTTCGCGCATGCCTTTACATTGTACGATATCTCATGAAAATAGGGCTTAACTGCGCTACCTCTTCTCAGGTCTTTCATCCACTCCTACCCTTTCTTCTGACATATTAGAGCCGCTTGCCTTCTGATGTAGCCCTCTTTGTACCCCGCGCTACATAGTCTTTCAAACTGCCCTTTCACTGAGTTTGCTAGGTAATGGATGCAAGACCTGCTCAATGCGTTGTTGATCAGTGACCTTACAACTCCCGCTTTTACAGTTTTCGAATGACAACTTGTTCTTTGAAGAACAGGTTTCGGATTGTTTTTCCCATACTCCCAACACACACCTTCCCCTACATGAATCCGTAAGTCCCGAAATTGCAATCCATCTTTCTCTGGTTGATCCACAGTGAAACGCCAATCAGGAGCTGACTCTCTTCTCAAACTTTCCACCATTTCCGCTATTCCGTTCCGAAACGAACACACTACAATCTCATTGACGTACCGTTTTACTACATAGCTCTCCGAGGGTATTCCTTTTAGACTATTAACCATGGCGGACTCCGACGAATTCAAATAGATAACTGCCAGTATCGGTGCCACAGACGAACCTATGCACACCCCTTCTTTTTGAACATACATCTTGCCCCCATGTTTCACAATCGTAGAACGCAGATAAAAATCCACAATTGTCAGAAAAAGTGTCCACAGAGATGCCCAATCTTGATGAAAACTTCACTAAGTTGAGCTCTCGTGCCTGCTTAACTCTCTTCATTAGTCTATTACTCTCCAACGAATAATATAAATCCTTGATATTCATAGATAAAACCGAGCACTGCTTGCAATGGTAAACGTCCAAGATGCCAATCAATTAATTCGAGTGTTTTAGTGACAGTAAATTTTCGAGAGGAACAAACACTAACCCAGTCTCGGGTAATTAAAAAAAAATTGTAGTGCTACACCAGCTCGCCTGCGCTCTCACAGTTATTTCACTTTATTAAAAACTAGAAACTAAAAATCATAGAGGAATGTTTCACCTCTCATTGTTTGCGGTTGTGTGTAAGTAGGAAAAACATAAGCTAGTAAATGAATAAGTTCGTAATAAACTACAAAAGCAAGTAAACATTATTACCATTATTTCTCTCTAAAAAAGTGAATCTTCGATACAATCGCTATGAGTAGTTAACAATTCAGCTATTATCTGAGCATATAATGGGGTTGGTCTTTTTGTGCGGAACGCAAACACATTTTCCGCGGGGCAGTTAGCAAATTCGCCATCCCCGACCACCTTTCCGTCTCGAGGGCAATTTGGTCGGCTTCTTTTCCCCGTTCAGCATGGCCTGGCTGCGACCAGAGGAAGGGACGAAGGAAACCATTTTCTGCTCGCCCGAATGGTGACACATGGGACAGGTTTACGAGTGCAGCGTGCCATTGTTTCCAGATCGGGCTCCGCGGCGGGCCTCCGTTATACGCGCGCCGAGCCGCTTATCAATTTCGTCTTTTTCGGTGTAGCGGCGGGTGGCAAGAGACAATAACGGCCCCCACTCCCTGTCCTAACATCGCTGGGAGCTCTCTGTGTCGCCTACAAGGAACGGGAATTATGAAGAATACAAACAAAAGCAAAAAACAAAATATTTTTTTCCTGGTGCTTTTTGTACGAGTCCTGCTCGCGACATTGGTTCTGTGCACCTGTCTTTCAACGCAACAAATTTATACTCCGTTTTATCTCAAGTCCGAGCGCTACCGACGCTACGAGCCAATGAGGCTCCATTCAAGCACCTATAGGAAAGCGGTATAGCATGGAATTTGGTTTGGTTTTAATACGTGTCTTCCCGCCAACTGATTCGATAAACCGTCAACAGTGCGTCGTGACATCGCGTTTTTAAGTCGACACGATTGCTACTGTCCAGAGCGTAATAAAAAAACAATCCGTCAAATTGTCCTAAAGCGTTCAAAAAAGAATGTATATTAAAACGTCGTTCAAAGAGCCTTGCTTCACGACATCCTCGGCGCATTTTGGCCTTAGCAACCTTCCGCTTTGAAACACCAATCAACCCTAGACCGCCCCATGGGAGACAGACTTAAAATTGAGGCTAAGCCACTCAAATCAATGATCCACCGCTCAAGAAAGAAATCCTGAAACGGCGCCACCCATTTCCGCAGAATGAAGGTAATTTCGCCGCGTCCGAGCTAATAATTCGAAACCCTTCCCTTTCGATTTTATTTCCTTTTAATATCCGGTGCGTCCTCCGCAAGCTACCGACCGTCGCATTCACTCAAAACAAGAAATACACAGGACACTTTTTTTCTTAAGCCCTAGCACATTTTCCTGGAAAAAAAAAAAACTATGTCAAGAACCCGACAAGTTAAAGCTTGTTTCTAACAATGTGGACAGAGCGGACCCATCCTGGAAACGGCCCTTGTACCGCCGCCGCTACTGCCCCTTTCGTTCTTTCTCACTTTCTCTCTTTCTCTTGCTCTCTTTCTTTCCTCCCTCCAGAACCAGTACGTCGGGCTCTCATCCGCGCTCTCTTTTAACGCAGTTTCATCAAAATCTCTCGGCGTTTCGGACGTTCGCCCTAACCGTGTCCCTTCCCTGGCGCGTTGCTGCTGCTGCTGCTGCTACGGTCTCCTTTCGGGAGCGCTTATTTTGTTTCGCGAGCAGTCAAGAGAAGCCGACGAGGACGAACAAATTGAGTTTATTGCCTTGTCTTTTGGGGATCGCAGTGCCGTTGCTGTGAGATTACTGAGTTTTGCTCGTCTCTTCTTTACTTTTCTTACTTGTTTTCGTTACGCTGCAGTGGGCACACTTTGGAAAGTAGTCTTCTTTCTCTGCTTCTAGCCCCTCTTCCTCGTGTTCTAAGCTTGAAGACCCCGAGGATTCCCGTTGGTGTGTTCTCAAGAACTTGCCGTGTCCCATGCGCAGCTGGGGTTCTCGGAAGGCTCAACGTGCTTCCATTTTTTCAAAGAAGTTTCATATCCTGCTTTCGCTTTCCATGCCTACAAAAAAAGCTTTGACGCTAGAGTGTTTCGAGAGCACAGCGTCTATAAAAGTCGCGTGGTTGTCAAGAGATACATACATCTTCAAGGTATTTTATTGTGCTGTCGGGAAGAGAACTAGTATTCGATTCTCGCCAGTCATGGTGAAAGAAATAAAATACTTCGTTTAGTGTTTTTCTCAAAAAATACCGTTTTCTAGCGTCCCAATATATGAAGTTTTTCTATGTATTTAAATGTGTGAAATCGTTACACGGTCATTACAATTCTCGGTTTTAGAAAAAACGTCCACTCTCCAACGTGCTGCCAACGCTACTCTCGAACCTATAAAATGGTTCTCGAACTTGCAATATTCGTAACAATCGACGCAGTCAGAGAAATACTTTTCTATTCCCGATCATCTTTATTGCTAATGCAAGAACAGCGCTTGTCAACAAGCTAAAACTAGAAGAACTAAAAGCCATCTCAACTTCGAACGTTTACTTGGAGGTAACGTCGGCCAATAATGATCCGCCATTCTTTCTCCAGCCCAGCTCTGAATGTTCCCCAACATTCAACCAATTAACACTGTGTATATGAAGTGAAGAGGTTCATTAGATCTCAACCAAATGTGTAATAGGCATTTTGTTTGGCTTTTACATTATTCTGTGAAAATATTACTTTTGTCATGAGCAGACACATCAGCGATTACTTATTTAAGGCAATTTCATTTTTACCTAGCAATCGCAGAGATGCTTTTGGAGTGATATTGACGCCACTCAGTTAAAATACAACTTCCTGTACGTTCTTAGCTGGCGTAGTACAGTTTAATCTCGATTTAACGAAGTCACCGGGACCCGTTAATTATTTCGTTAAACCGGGAACTTCGTAATATCGAGGAAGGGAGACCTCGCGCATAGGCTCCTCAGGGAATTCGAATTGATCGTTAAATCGGGAAATTCTAAAGACTAAGGTTTCGTAAAATCGAGGTTCAAGTATTTATAGAAGCTGCATTCGAGCTATACTATGACTTGTGTGTAAATAAATAAATAAATATTGAAGCTAGGTACTGCTAAATTAATAACCATCTCTAATAGAATATACGCGCAAATTATAACGCGTGACATTACACAATTAAATTCATGGAGTGCTGTTTTTTATGTTGTAATTTTAGGAAAAGGTAGGGTTTTCAGCGTATTCGTAATTTAAACTTTTGCAACATAAATCTAGGACTGGTGTAGTCAATGTATTAGAACACAAACGCATATTTGACACATAAAAATAAAAAAAAAATTGTTAAGTGTTGTCTTTACGTTAAGATAGAGAGCGAACGTTCCCTTATTAAAGTTTTTGGCATTAAGCAAATTATTTAGAATACTGAATATTACAGCATTACGTTCCTGGCAATAAATTTATGATACATTAAAAACAACTGCCGGCACAACAAAAAACGAATATCCAAGAAAAATATTTTGTCAAAACAAATGTGCGCTGAGGATATCTAACAAATACAACAATTTGTTTGTGTCTATGCAACTCCATCGGATGATAAAAAGGCTCCTTTTTTAAATGATGAACAATAAAATAGGTGTAGTTTAAACTAGGATGTATCTTGACTTTTCTCCAACTGCAGCCCTTGCCATTTTCCAAAGGAAAATGAAACATGTTATTATTAAATTGTTGGCATTCGCTTCAAATATGCACCCTGACTTTTATTTTTTACCCAGTATACAAACACAATTGGTAGTCGCTCTGCCTTGCAAAGCGGACATTTCGGAAACCGCTATTGCCCTGAAATCAAATTTAGGAGGGTTTTCAACAAAACACATTTTCAAGTACTAGAACCGCAGTGTGGAGTAATCTTAATGCAAGCAGTTAGGCCCAAGAAAAATATTAGCCGTTGGCGGCACTACTCCCTGCACAAGTTTTGTTTAGAAAACTGCAGGATAATCTTTACTTTTCAATTTATTTTTTGGAGCGCAGCTCTTCGGCGCCCGTTTCCGGGTTGAGGTCGGCGTCGGCGTCGGCGTCGGCCGACGCCGACGCCGCTCAGCTTAGAAACGG
This sequence comes from Ixodes ricinus, assembly GCA_037355805.1. Classification (NCBI taxonomy): domain Eukaryota; kingdom Metazoa; phylum Arthropoda; class Arachnida; order Ixodida; family Ixodidae; genus Ixodes; species Ixodes ricinus. The sequence goes on from JAZHYW010004939.1 coordinate 9,193, forward strand.
GTGTCTAGGAGCGGTGTCGGCGTAACCGTGCGCGTTGCATTATGGGACGTCCCAGTTGTTCCGCTAAATTTAGGTTGAAACTGAATTGGTGTTGAGTTCACGCGACGTCCATTTCTCCGCTGAAATTTAGCAGAGGAAGTTTCGCTCAAATTCTCTCTTAATATAGCTGGTAAATTTTCGCTAAATTTAGCTCGGATAAATTTAGCGCGAAATGTTTGCTGAAATGTTTGCGATAAATGTCCCGCTAATGAGAGGAAAAGAGGAGGGAGAGTACGGTAGGGGAGAGAGAGGCATACCCTATCCTCCTGTACCCTCCCCCGCCCCCTCCTCAAGAGCGCCGCTCTAATTTCGTATTAAAGAGAATTGTAAACGTCATTTTATTATTTTAATCGAGGATGTAATTTGTGCTTTGAATAGACATCTAAAAATTTAGTCTACTGCATCGTAACTTCGGGGAAGACATTTGAACCGTGTTACTACTTACATTACCATTCCACCGGTCACGTCCAAAGTCTGATGTAGGTGAAAGAAACAACAACAACATATGTTTCCAAATCGGATCTGTGTCCTATTACGAGGCACGGTACCCAACTTGCCGGAGACCCGGAAGAGCTGTCGTGCCTGGAACCCGGAACTGGCGGATCTCCAACACAAACGTGATGTCCGACTTCCGCTACCGCCTACTTTCCTAGAACGACTGCTGATTGGTCAATTTTAGCTGCCCTCCGTTGTGACTGCCAGAACTGGATCCACACGTGGTGCTTTCGGAACCAAGAAGGAGTCTCTAAACAAAGATAAAATATGACGCCAAGGCATTGCCAGAGTGCACAGTAATACTGCAATATTTACTGGCTGGATGACTTTATAAATGTGATATGATTACAGCTATAACTACTTAGCTCAAGAATTCAGTACTATTGCGAATTAAAGTGACTAAATAAAAAAAAATTATCCACTACAATGATGCATTAATTTCAGAAAGTAATCCAGTCACTTCCCACTGACTAGAGCCACTGATAAAGCTACGCTTCAGAGTAACGACACTTGGCCATATTGTGGCTTAAAATCATGGTTGCCATTTTTGGGAAGCTTTATCTTAAATCGAAGGAATGCTTTTCAGCTCTCCATAAATGTTAAAACATTTCACGAGAGAGCAAAATAATATCACCTGAGCTTCCTAACTCCCTATCAAAAGCTGATGAAGTCGCATTTTCTAATTGTAACGATCGACAGTTGCGTCTGCTCTGCACTAAGCACCAAAATGGCGGCATCCACTTGAAGATAGGGCAACAGAGTGTCGATACTCTAAGCGTAGCCCGTTTAGTGGCTCTACCAGCACCATGAAGATCTCCCTGACGTGACTGATATTAATGTTGTAGCAAGTTTCTCCGTCGAGTGGTATTTGTTTGTTACTTGTCTAACCGCTAAGGATTAATTTTAAGACAGATTAATGTTCGTCACATCGGGTGCCTTTGTTTCACTTACCTCATTAATGAATTAAAAGGAAAGCCGCGTTATAAGTATGATTGAAATCCATCTTTTCTCTGTTTGTGTTTTGCCATTCTGCAACAGTACCAGAGTTGTTGGTGTCATTCTTTTATCACTGCAGTTTAAAGTAAACTTGATATCGGTCAATAGACACTAAAATAAGCAAATCGAGGCTCAAGTTTTATTTATATAAAAATAACCGATAATTTTTTTGTTAAAAGATGAAGATGGCCCATTACAGCTCTATGGCATTCATTTGTTTTCTCTTTCCTGATAATTGGAGCCATTCCCATTTTTTTATGCGAAGTACTCTTGTGCGTTTTTGTGGGTGCTGTGGCTCTGAGAGTTGCTAGGTCCTGCATCCATTGGTCTGAGCTATTACGCCGTCTCGGCACTTTCTATGCCCGAGAGAGACGCTCAGTGTACTCTCGCCTGTCAGTAACTGCATAGGGAGTATTTTAATGAACTTAAAAAAGCCTCTGACACGCCAAAAAAAGAATATTTTTTTCATGCTAGGCGTTGAAATGGCATATCAGGACATCACAAAAAAAATATTTCACCATAGAGTTGCGTAGTTTTTTTTTATAAAAAATAGAAATACGAGGCGCAATTCAAAGTTCCCGCCGTGCACTGTGACGTAACAGTGTACCGCAAGGTGTCGGGGCGGTCAGAAGGAGGCATCGACCTACGTCACTAAAAGTGGGTTCACCGGAAGTCACGTGAGTTTCACTCCTCGTGCTCTCCGCGACCGTGCCTAAGATTTTTGTTTGTTTTTATTATTCTGCTTTATGTACGAGCGATTGTAGAAAACGAAGTTTCAGTTCCACTATACTTCGTTTCAGCTTGGGTCCAGACGCAGCCGATGCTACAAGCACGAGCGTGTGGCCCTGAACGGTGCCTGCTACTGCACGAGCGCGCGTGCTTGGCAGGGACGCTGGAAGTCCGGAGCTCGCGCTTGTAGCATCGGCTGCGTCTGGACCCAAGCTGAAACGAAGTATAGCTCTTTATCGCTGCACCGTTGGTTCGCTTGCGTGCTGTAAAATTTGAGGACGAAGAGTCAGTGGATCGACGTGATGGAGGTCAATGATGAAAGCGTTGCGAGTACAAGCCAGTGTACGAGTGCATGCCGTCAGTCCGATAATACAGGGCTATACTGGGCGCAAAACAAGCTATCAAGTTTTGAAAAAAAAATTTAGAACGCTCGCAGAAATTAGGATTGCTAGCATACGACACGCCCGATCGCATTGCTGTAGGTTCAGACACCGAGGTCGTTGAATCATCGGATACTCTCCAGGCTAAAGATGCCTGCCGTTTAAAGAATACGAACTGGTTTTGTGTACACTACCAAGTACAAGTAAACGTCGAGCACAAAGTACGTATTTTGTCTAGAACATGAGTAGAACTTGTTTACTAGGTGCACATGCGGCCGATGTATGTCTCTCGGAAATGCATGCAGTGTGATCTCTTCTTCAGTTGCTGAAATACCGGGACAGTCCCTCACACACACCTTCTAGGCATTGTAGTTAATCACGTCAATTCACTGACTCCGCTTCTTCTACCTTTACAGCAACATTAAGCGATGAAAAGCAAATAAAAGAAACCTTGTCTGCTTGGATCGCTCGTGGAGGTGCGAAGAATAACAAAAATATTTAAAAAAAAATATTACACGCGCTCGCGGTAAGCACGAGGAGCGATACAACTCACGTGACTTCCGGCGGTGCCTCCCTTCTGACCGCCCCGACACCTTGCGGTACACTGTTACGTCACAGTGCACGGCGGGAACTTTGAATTGCGCCTCGTATTTCTATTTTTTATAAAAAAAACTACGCAACTCTATGGTGAAATATTTTTTTGTGATGTCCTGATATGCCATTTCAACGCCTAGCATGAAAAAAAAATTTTTTTGGCGTGTCAGAGGCTTTTTAGAAGGAAAGCTCGATGTTGTTTTGTTTTTTTTATCTGTCAGAACGAAACATATTTACGAAATACCCAGGCTTTACTCTAGACGGTGTGCTATTTATTATCCCTAAATTCGAAATAGTTTTCTGAACAAAACGGCACATAAAGGTTGATGCCAAACAACATTCAACTTTCCCGCGCTTTGTAGTGACGTGACTTCATATGTTGTACGACTCTCAAATTCAGCCAGCCCGTCAAAAAAGACACGTATAATTTTTTTCCGCCAAAATGGTTTCGTTTCTGCTGGCAAGTTTAACCAGCATTTATTTCACGTCACCGAAACGTCTTGAAACCCGTCGGGAATAGGCTGTAGTGCTCCCAATTTACCCAAACTAGCATCTGACGTCACGTTTTCAGTGTTTTCTGTAGAGCCCCTCAGCCTCTCGGATCAACTTCAATAACTTTGGGAAAAACAGTAGGATCACTTGTTCAGATATGTCCATGAATGTGTTGAACTACATCTGAGGCAAAGCAGTGACTATGAAAATTTCGTGGGACGGACGGATAATGGGAAGAAAAACATTATCCAGCCATCCTCGGTATGATCAAAACTGCGATGCGCGGCAGATGTTGCGGATGTTTAGCTGCCCGATGAGGGCATAAAAACAAACCACTGATATGGCTTACACACCATAATTATAAACATTCATTTCGTATCAAACGCCATGCATGGTCTGCGAAAACAAAAATATGATGTAAAAACATTGGAATATTGTGCCCAGCGGTTGCGGCGAATCCTCCCAGGCATTCGGTGTTTCTAAGCGACCAGGCTTTGATGGAAGCGCGTGCATTATTCTCATGGCTAGACATTTCCATTAAAACCGATAAATGTGGTGTCAAATCAAGAAAGCGACGTCTAAATGTTGTGATGAACTCGCGTTCGTTATAGAAGCGCACTTTATAGAGCCGGATCATAATATTCTGAGGTTAAACTCTTTTTTTATGCTTACCGCTACTATCGTTTCCAAAGACGGATACCCAAATTGAATATTTATGATCGCGCAAACAGTAAGTAGATTGACCTGCGCGCCGCGCAAGTTTGATGGATTACTGTTTTTTTTAATCACAAACGGGGATTGCTACCGGTGCGTGAGTCTTGCTGATGATCGTACATTTCTTATACATAATGTAATCGTTAAATCAATTTTTCATCACCGAAACGTCACCGAATCGGAAGCTCCGTTTGCTAACACTGCTTGCAAGTGCGCCCGGCCCGTAGCCTTACAATGTTTCTTGAGGATATTCGTTTTTGGAAAATCGTCCCCACGCGTGTTCGCTTAATCGAGCACACAGGCGTTAGAACATCCACAGCGACTATCAATCATATGCTCACCAACACCAATAGACAAGAAAAACTAAGTAAACTACGATAACACCATGACACACAAGGCAAGGACAGCAGCAGAAAGGCTCCTCCACACGCATCCATGTGCACACCCAACGCTCGATGATGGGAACATTTAAGCAACAGATATCAAGCTCAAGGAATGAGTAATGCATTCAGAAACTTAAGTCAAGAAAAGGAAGCGCTTATATATGTGTTTTCTTGTGTATTTAAATACCTTTTGGTATTTTTAAATCGTTATTTTATTTCTAATTAAGTGGGTTCTGTCCATATTATTTCGTATTTAAGTTCTTAAATATTTCAGGAGATAGTTTGTACATCCTTGTTGCTACGGAAGGAAACTATGGAAACATTACACACTCGCCAGATTACAGCCGCCATGGCCAACATTCTCGAGTCTTACAAGGATGCCCAGCCACTGAAGCGGGCGTTGACCAGCCTCCACAAAGGTCAAAGCTGGAGAAATGGACAGGGTAGAATCTAAAATGGCAATAACCTGGCCTGTAATGTTAATGATGAAGTGAAGTAAACGAAATAAGAGGAAACACAAACTGAACATAGGGTATGGCGGCGCCCATGCACAGCTGCTGCAATTCGTCTCTATGGAAGCTTGCTGAGGGTCATCGAAAACCTCTAAAGAAGTAAAGATTAGACAGATCTGGTTTCTCTAAAGATACTACACTTCCAAAGGGGGAACAACGTTGGCGTTCCTGAAACGCGGAAAATAAGAAACGAAAAGAAACCGCTCGGGTGCGTTCTCTCACCGGTGTTTTGGCGCATAATACACGAGTGGTGACTTTAGCACACCACTACGCTTTCCACGCGGTTCAAACAGTTCTAAAATTGTCCTATTTAGTAGTGTCTCGATATTATTTTTTGTATTCTTTCCTTTTTTTTTCTGGTGTCCAGGAACAGCCGAATCCTGAATGCTGGTACACACAAATAGTCTTTGTATATCAAAAAGGAAACACAAAAACATTGATCCTAATAAAGCTGAATGCTAAGGATATTTTTAAACGAGCGTTCACTATCGAAGATATCAACCTCCGCGCTGAGTGTATTAGAACT
>JAZHYW010004940.1:0-19427 GCA_037355805.1 Ixodes ricinus
GATGCACGTTCAGCCTCCACTCCACACAATCATGATCCTTGTCTTTGGAAGAACACATATCAGAGTCGTTCTGAGTATATGCACTGCGCACGACTTCAAAACACAGTGGCGTCATTCCGGTTAAAAAAAGACACGAAACGAGGACAGAGTAGAAGACAAGCAGGACATGCAAGCGGCGCTCACTCGCAACTGGCAGTTTGATCAAACTTTAGGGGCCAGAAAAAGAAAAATAAAAAGTTATCTCCCCCACTCCTCCCTCTATTTGTTAAGTCGCAAAAAACGTATTTCCGGCTTATAAACAAATAAAAAACCAAAGAAACCTTTGGCCGCCAATCCTATATGAAACATGGGGGGTAGTGTCCAGAAATAAAATCCGTACATCAGCATCTTTTAAAGCAAGTTAAGGATAACGGATGCAAATGTCTCAACGGAGTTTTATTTTATAGTAGGGCTGGGTGTCGAAGATATAGGCTTAATTTGAATGTTTGGCATCCTTTCATTGAATATTTATCGTGTCATCGGTCAATTTTAGATCTATGATGAATAATTTAGAAAAAGGCAGTATTAATATGTTTTTAGTTTTTTCTGAATGTGTGATAAACGGCGCAGTATATAGAACTTGGATTACAAATTAATCTACGATGAGTACAGTTGAAATATAGTCACACTTTCGGAACTATCACTTCAACGCGACATGAGGCAAACGGGTTCGTTGACTATTCCCCAGGAAAAAAGCTACCTCCTTTGATTGTTCACAATATGCAACTTTTAGCGATGGTATATGAAGCGCGAATCGCGCTGCCTCTATACTCAGTGTCAGATATTTTTTATTGCTGCTACGTTGTCAAAGCTACCTTAGCTTTCAAAAGGAGAGCTTTCATGTACTCTTTACTTAGAGTGATGACATCTGGCCATTTTTTAAGCGAACGCTTATTTTCTCTTTTTTTTTGAAGCGTTTGAAAACGCTTCTCCGTGCTGTGCACTCATGGCGTCGACTGTGCTACAGCTTCGACATTTTTGTTCTTAATAATTTCTATATATCTTCTTTTTGAGCGCGTGCTGTCGGGATCGGGAACTGCAAAGGATGTCATCACCCTAAACAGAAGAGGCTGTGAGTCTTTCACAGTTCCCTCAACTCTGGGAAAGCTAGTTGCGCGAGCGCATTCAGATGAGTCGCAACAGACAAAGCTAGCCTCTCGCACAACGCTGCCGCACTGCGCTGCATTCACAGTGGAAAGGCTACGCTAGCCTTGACAAAGTAGCTAAATATATTTGACGCGCGCTCTGCATCTTTCCACTGCTTACATCAGTCACACTCACGGTGGAAGAAATATAATTTGTTAGGTGGTGACTCTGGCCGCTCTTCCCGCGAGGAGCGAGCGACCAGATCGTGTTCGGAGCTAGCATCGAACCAGGAGTATACTCTGTTTCACCTTATGATGTACCGCAGGAAAGGCTACAAGCGCGAGGTCCTTGCTCTGGAGCACATCTCGGCGGCACAAGCTCTCGTGACTTAAGAGCGGCTGCCAACGCTATGAGCTCGCGCTTCTAGCCTTCGCTGCGGTACAACATAAGGTGAAACGAAGTACAGTTACTTCCGCGCCGCCGCGGAGGGCGCTAGGTGTGAGCACCGTGGGTATGAGTCTCTCCTCGGCGGCCACGGTTTCTGGGCGACAGCTTGCTCGCCTTTTTCAGTGTGGTGGTGGTGTGCGGCCAGTGGCTGGACTCATGTTTTGCTTTGGTGCTGTGTTGATCAAAGGTGCCACCATCGTTCACAAAGGGGAGCCTTAACCCAAAAGAAGAAGTTGTGCTATAAGGATGGGGGAAGACGTGCTTCGTTCCCAACTGCAATTTCGAAGTGCCGGAACTGTGCAGAGCGAGTGTACTTGTTGAAAGCTCCATCGAATGATGCTCGCCTGGAGCAGCGGCGTCGTGCAAATCCCGAAGTCCGATCGCAAGTTACTACCTAGTCTCCTCATCTCGTTGGCCAAGTGAAGACCAAGCTTTACGGTCTAATTTCTGTCGAAGACTGGGTATGCGAAGATGTCTGGACAAAAAAGGCTGAAGAAACCAAGGCTGTGGACTGCATGCTATGTTGTGTAACTGGGGTTTTGAGTCTGAAAATGAAAAAAAGGTACACGCTGCCCTGCATGCCGATCCGCTTTCAGCATCGACGAAAACACTTCTGCTGAAGCAGCTCTGACAAACGTGAAGAACGAGAGGAGGCCTTATACATTTCAACAAGAACCTTTTCCAGCCACTGAAGAAAGCGGAACAGTTCTTCGTGGAAGATAAAAGCCACCAGACTGTCTACTGGGACACAATCGACAGTGTTCTTGACACATTCACAATAGCGTTTTCCATGCACTGAACACCAAAGAAGAAACAGTTGCCCAGTTGCTCCGCTACTACTTGAGCATGCGAATGCGAGCCACAGTGTCAGCATATTACCATGAGTATGAACAAACAATCTCAGAGAAAAGAAAGAAATCAGCAAAAGAAGCGCTCGTCTTAGTTTAAGAGCGCATGGGCGAGACTCACAGCATGTAGGAGATTACGTTCTTTGGTAGCATGCAGTGAATTCAGCTTTTGTGTACATTTTAAAGGGAAAATGTTTGTTAGGTCTTTTTTTATAGATGAAAAGTGATTTATGTCCTATAATTGCGACTATTGTTTGACTTTCAGTCACTGTGTCATCATGTCGAGTCAGTATGTCATCATACTGTGTCATCATTTTCAGTCACTATGCCATCATAAATATAATTGTTTTCTGCTCACAAGGTTTGTATGTTCCACAGTACAAGTTGACGTTGTATGTATAAACCATTTGCCATTCCATGACCTTTAATGCGCATGTATTAGATTATTTATTTTGAAAATGTCCCCACTATGTAACATTATTAGAATTTTTTTTAGTAAGGCAGAAACAGGGTGAAAAAAATCACGCGACCTCCTATAAAGCCACGCAATGTGTGTAAACAATTTACGGAGCTGTTACCAAACATGCTGTTTGACAGAACATGCGAGCATGACCGAGCTGTTTACCTCTAAATTACTCCAAAATATTGAAGGCGCAGTGGATTATGCCGGGAAGTTTTATATTTATACGATCATTTTCTTGTCACGTCAAGTCATCATCGGAATGTTCTCGTTTAAAAAAACTGGAACCGCACGGGGGAAAAGGCAATCAGTGCCAGTGTGCGAACATAAATCCATCATTTCAGTACACAGTCGAGTTCGCACAGAAAACTGGGCATACGCCCCTTCACGCTTATCATGCCGATAAGATACGTTACAACACCCTGTGTGAGTATGACATCACGTAAAGTCTTGCTCTCTTTTTTTGCTAGTCCTTTTGACTTTTGCCCCTGAACTTCTTCAGAAGTTTCTCAGCCACTGCGAACATAAGGGAAGTTGGATATCCTGCGCTTCCAAGTCTCCTGACCTGACTACAGAAGGTGTCGTGCATGGCATGGAGACACGACTTTTCAATCGCCGTCTCTAGACATGACGACGCAATGCTCCGTTTCACCAACTTCGAATGCGCCGAATCGTAGGGGAGGATTCCCTTCTGGGTACGCGGTTTGTAACCCCAGCGCACGTGTTCCCCTGTGAATTGCATTCGGAAATCCAGAAACTGTAAAAACTGCCCATCCTGGCGTTCAACGGTGAACTTCAGGCCTTTAGATTTGTCTTTAAACACGCTCATCACATCTTCAACAACTTCATATATAGTAAGGTTTCCACAGTTTCGCAAAATCACTAAATAATCGTCTACGCACCCAAACAACTTGGTCACAGGTTTACCTTTCAAGGCATTCTGAATGTCTCGGCCATGCTTGGCCAAAAAAAATATAACAAAGCACTGGGACAGCACAGGAACCAATGCAGATACCAGCCCTGTGCACGTAATGGTGGCCCTCAAGAAGAAATAAAAGTAGACTCCAAGTAAAATTTTAAAAGTTCCAAAAAACCGTCAACCCTCACACCACAGGCAGTTTTGGAAACCAACAACGCCGTTTCTCTCAATACATTCGCGTACTGCCTCAAGCGATTCTTGGTGGGGGATAGAGTAATAAAGATCCTCTACGTCAATAGAAAACGCCACGGCATCCCCTGGAACATCCTTCCTAAGAAACTCCACCACTGATTGAGAATGTTCTACCAAAAAAGGATCACTGATATCTAGAGCACTCAAGTGCTTCTGCAAATAGAGGCTAACCTGTTTTTGCCACGATCCCCTCTCCGTGACGATTGCTCGAAACGGCGTATCAGGCTTATGGGTTTTTGCCGAGGAAAAAACATCAAGATGCGCGATTTTGCATTTCTGTACGTTCTTTTCCAACGTTGCAAGCTCAAGACCATTGCACAATTTGAGTGCAGCACTTTATGCTTTATCACTGCGTTCAACAACAGGAGCCCATTTACATATACATTGCAGAGATTGCCGTTGCATTCCAAACTTTCAAGGCACTACAATCGTTGGGAGAGGTAAAGAAAGGGTGGCGAGGGAGGTACTGGAGGCTTAGATGATAAAGAAGGAATGTCCTGATAAGGGTATCAGTCAGCCCTCACTTTTCCTTCACAAAAGAAAGTGGACTTTATTGACACGTGTGGTGGCCGAGTCATTGATGACTAGTCACATTTGTAGTATTTGTGGCTTTTGCTGGTTATATTTTGCTGTTTCTATTTTTTCCAATAAAAATTCAGTTGATAGTCAGCGCTCGTCCTGTTTGCCTCTCCGTCTTCGTATTCGTCTTTATTGTGCGCTTTCACTACTTTTCAACATGCATAACCAACTCGCCTGCATCGCTACATTAGTTCCTCCTGTACTCCCTCCTTTAGTGTTTTTTCATGTGCTCGCAGTGACAATCTGACTACGGTTTTTTGTCGAAATCTCTAATCCTGATTGAACCTTTGGTTTTAAGCACAGTACCCCATTGTTAAAACACAGTCCTGGTACCATCACTCCTTTCCATATACCCCTGACGATTTCATTCCTAATGTAGTTCCATAGTGCCTTGAGCTTCATAATAGATGGATTTCTTTTTATTTTTTATTTATATTCTCCTTATGTTCCTCTAGATATTTCCTTCCCTCATTGAGCCTTACTCCCAGATATTTGTATTTTCCTACATGGTATATTGCAATGTCTTGTATCTTCAGGAGTTCCCTCTTTTCGTCATTGAACACCACTGCTCCAGACTTGTCACTACTAAAACTCATACCCAAGGCGTCCCCTTCCTCTCCACATATTCCAGCTAGTTCCTGTAACGCATCCTGGTTGTCTGCCATGAGTACTATGCCGTTTGCATATATCGGTCCTGCTATTACCTGTATTATATTTGTTTCTCTTTCAATATAACTCACATCAAAACCTAAGTTGCTTTGCTGTAATTTATTTTTCATTTCACTGAGATATATTATAAAGAGCAGAGGTGACAGTGGACAGCCCTGCGTGAGTCCTCTTTTTATTGATACGGTTTTTTTTTAGTTTCTGCTTCCCATGTTATGACAACCTTACTGTATGTGTACACCTGCTGAAAAACAACTAACCTCATTGTCTTGATCATCAACACAAGGTTGGCATCCCAAGCGCTAAGCCAACTACGTTTCATTCATCCTACCTTCCTCGTACCTGTCAAGAATGGAACCAGCTTCCGGGTCAATTACTTCTAACACGGACTCAAAGCATTTTAAATCTGCGTTAGATAACAATGTTCTTGACAAGTGTGTCCAAACTGTATTTCGTTTTTCTCCTAATGTTTTTTTTTTAATTGTATTGCTTATTTCTTGCTCTCTCATTTTGTAATGAATTCGGGTCCTGAGGGAACAATAAATCAATAAATAAATAAAGCTCGTTTTGCTGTTCTACGACGATCATCCAGATGGCAGTCATTTGAGAGGAACTAGCGCGCCCGCTATGGCCTAGAAGTTGCAAATATTTTCTTATTGGCTAGACGGACACTCGAACAACGTTGAAGTATCCGAGACACATGTAACCTCATGTACTTGTTTGGAGTTACAAACCTCGCCCCTACAATTTTCTTTATTCTAAAATTTTACCTAAAATGTGCTCTTCATACAGGAGTACTCGTCCATGTCTTAGTGGGGCAAGCGTTTAATTTTTACTTTTTTTGGTTCGTCAAAAAGATGACAAACTAACCGGTTATGGAAATTGTTCGCAATAAAGGATTAGTTGGTTTATCGGGAGGTTAATTGATTAATGACCTAACCCTATTCTAAAGGCCTCCTAAACTTCCCTCGTACTCTGGTCTCTGTATCTGCCCAGAATATTTGTGTCAGCAAACGTGAGGAAGCACCTGAACCTATCACAGTGGACCGCGAAATGTCCTGAAAGTGTCGAAGGGAACGACACACAATGCTCCAGTATTCTAGTATTAAGGCTGATGCCTCACGGCGGCCATAAAAAATGACGACATAAGCAGATGTTTGGACCGCTACTATAACGCTTGGTTGCTCCCCAAAAATATGTATTATATAATACTATAAAATATTTAAATGTGCCCTTAATATTACATAAGTATGAGTAAAGACAAAATTATGGTCCATAAGAACATGGGAAAAATGTCTTTTTCGGCTGCACATGGTTTGTTAGCAGAAATAAAAGTGAAGTTTGGTATTGGTTCGATTTGTTTTAAATTTTTATGCTCTTGAGATCAAGAGCGTTTGCTTTGAACATCATGGCCTTCTTTTTCATTTTCATGTTTGTTTGATATATATTATATACCTTACAAAATAAGTTTCATGGAAGAAAATTCACAATTATTTTTATGAAAACTGCTCTTTCTTTATGTGTCAAACTTGTAAGAGTTATTCATGGGTATAAAATTCAAAATGAGTGCTGAACTTTATAAAGATTAGCGCTTAAAGTTTGTTCTAAGGTTCACCTGAAGATAGAAGAAAGTGGTAAAAAAAGGCATACATTGTTTCGTGGTAAAAGTGCCCCGCGTTAAGTGTAAATATAAGAAATCAGAGCATCTGGCAGGCAAATTTTAATATATGATCGCATGCATATCGTGGCCCTCTTTGCGAACTTCTCGTTAATATTTTCTGCGAAAATGTATGAATATGCCGCAAAAAACACATTTTCTTTAGACAAAAAGAAATAAATTTATTATGATTTTTACCCGTTGATACGTAATGTTAGTGTAATAAAGATGTATTATTTTAGCGTATAAAAATTAGCAGCTTTTGATTTCAGTAAACTTGCTCAGTCATTTCTAAAGTCATCGAAAACATAATGGAAATTTAAAGCGGTTGATAGTTGGGCTAGTTTGGTAATTAAACATCTAAACGGTGTTAACGCACACGTAGAGAGAATAAATGCATTAATAGGTATAAGGAAGATAAGGAATGCATTAGTGCTGAACCGGTTGCACAAACAAACAAGGAAAGAGACTTGTTAACACAGACAATGAAGACTCCGCACGAGGCACGACTGCTGCGAAACACCCTGCACGATGGTAACGTGACAGCCAACAGCGGATCTGGTGTTTGAAACACGGGATCTGGTGTTTCGAGCATGTGCCGTGAGGGAACACCCTTTTATTTATTTTCAATATTTATTTTAATTGTTTGGGGGTGATAGATTTTTGCGATGTTTTTTTATTTTCTTCATCTTAGTAAATATAGTTCTGAGTAGCGCTCTATTCTGTATCTTCTATCTACGTGTGCGCTAATACCGTTTAAAGGAATATTTAATTTGTGCTTTTTTTAAGGTTGCTTGCGCCATATGTTGAGTTGTGACCATAGTTCAGTACCTACTTGTTCAGGAAAATTTCTAGAGTGACACTGATTTTGACCTTGGCACATATGTAGACGCTTTGAGGTAGCTGAACAGAGTGCTAGAATGCGGTGTTGTGTTCTGACCGCAGCGGCTCGCGTAAGGCAAGTGCTGTAGATCGCTGTAGGTTTCGACACCGGCGTAATGGAAATAGGGGCAGTATTGTTCGGATGTACTTAAATGGAGAGCTGTGCCGTCTGGCGGCCGTGAGCATATTGCAATGTGCAAGCACGCAACAGTGCGAGCACCCAACAGGTCGCAGCAGAGACGCTCTATTCGGCGTGAAAATGGTCGTATTGTTTGTTTGTTTTTGTTTAGTTGCTTGTGAAAAAGAATTATTTCCATCCCATCTCACACCCCTGTGAAAAAACGTGACTTGCGCTAGTGGCAGAAGCTTATATCCAAAGCGTAAATGCCGTTTGAAGCAGTCATTTCTTATACATGTTCTCGCTTCTTTTGTACTTTTTTTTTCGCTTTTATAAATTATTTGTTTATCTCACACGTTGAGCTCTATGTCTAAATGCCGGATCGCGTTTGACCAGCTCCGCTTATGGACGGGAATGCGGCCACGGTTCGCCATCTTTTTGTTACAGTTATATTATCTCTAGCCATCATAGCAATATGGCGGACAGCGTTATGGCGGCAGGGTGCCATAAAAATGGCCGAGGCCGAGTACACTGTATCGTGGGTGATATTTCGTGCTTGATTGAAGTTGGTCAATGAAGCGGATTCTTGAAACCCGGCGTGAATGGTAGCCTCATTTTTGAGGACCCGTCGAAAGTTCTACTAAAGCGCAGAACCATAGGAAAGCTGCGGAGCTCGCATCGAAAGCAGACGCCGTAGCGGCGTTTGCTTTAGATACTTATTTTGATGCGTGCTGTGCTGCTTTTCCCCGATGCTGCAATTCCGTGAAACTTGCACCGGGTTCTCAAACATCCGGCTACCGTTCACGCCGGGTTTTAACAATATGTCTAGTCGAATGATTTCAATAAAGGGCGAAATATCACCCACGGCAATTTTTATGGCAGTCTGCCACCACAACTGCCCCAACGCTGTCTGCCATCGATGGATAATAGTGGCTGCACCAGCTGTAGACTGGCTAGAGGTAATATTACTCTACCAAAAAGATGGCCGCCAGTGAAAAAAAATTGGGGTGTGGGGATATTTATACAGCGTGTAGTTGGTCAGCCATTTGAAGTTGCGACGGGTCACTCGCTGTAGATGAGCAATTTAGCCAGTGCGGTACAACCGCTAGCCTGGTGTCTTTAACGTGCACCACGCAGTAGTGATACACGACCGCACGCCGGTACGATGCTCATCCAGATCGAAACGGGCAGGGTGGGGCCGCCAGTGACCGCATTCGTGGAGCGGGCAACCACGATCCAGCCAATAGATTTAGTGATCAGTGATCTCACCTTACATACCAGCATTAAGAAAGCGAAGTTTTTATATGATATGATAAGCGATGCTGTCATATCCACTTTTGTTTCAAAGCTCCAATATGTTTTTTTATCGGAAGCAGTACATTTTGATTGCCTTTTAATAAGTACTTTTTGTTCTGTCTTCAATACATCTTTTTATGTAGCATGGGTTAATAACGTCGAGCTTTTTTGACTTCTGCATATTCAGCCAAAGTTTATATATAGCTGGCACGTGTCGCCATTTTTGGATACTGGCTGTTATTTCTACTTAATGGATTGTTCAAACTGCAACTTTTGAGGTGTGCAACTAACACAGCGAACTCAACACTCGCGAGGCATAAAATATTGACATTCCCGCGAATGGCATCACTTAAAAACTATGCATAGACCAGGAAGTTTCTTAATAGATTTTATCCAGTGGGCATGCCTCATATAGAACTAGACACCAAGACTGAGAAGATAAATGGGGCAACTTCAACTGCTGTCTTTACTGAAGAGCAATCCTACTTGGAGAAATTTGTTTTCGTTGCCATGTCACACAGGTCACACATTCTTCTAAGACTTCGTTTCTTTTTTCTGCACCAATTTGTTTTCCCCTCAGAAAGAAATGCAATCGCGTGACACAAGATACTTTTTTACTTGGAATCAGACGATCACGTTCCGCGAACAAAGAGGCGTCGCTCGGCGTCCGAAACTGGGAGGGTTTATCTTTGAACGTTGTAACCCACGTTACATCCCGGCAAAAAAATACTACCGCGCCGTTTTGTTCTTCGCAGTATTTTAAAGAGTTGTGAGTCACTTATCTCAATGGCACAGCTAGCAGCCACACAATATCGTATTGCTCCACACACAACGCAAAACAGGAAATTGTCACACCAACATGCCAGAAGCCGGACTCGCTAAACTCTTCCGGCCCGGTGTCCCAGCCCCTATCTGACTTCCCCCTCCCCTCCCCTCCCCCCCCCACCCCCCGGGGCCGCTGGGGCAGAACTGGGCCACACAAAACTCAGCTTTTATAGAAAGGCCTCTACGGTCGGCACACCACCCAGCGCTAGTACAGTGTACTAGAACGCTTGGGTAGTGTTGGGACCGGAGCGGCTGGCCTGAGGCGCGTGGTACTGATCGCGACAGGTGTCGACACCGGCGCTGTTACCCAGAAGCTGTGCGCGTGCGAGGCTGCAGGCGCGAAAGTATGAATTTTTGGTGCCGCTTTGGTAGAGTTTACATTGGATTTCTGATACAGCTACGACCTGCCAGCGGTCGTGCCGCGGCATCAATTACGCTGCGGCACGACCGTTGGCAACATGATGCTTCAATGTATTGGACGGTACAAGCTACATTACTCTGCCTTCTCATAAAAACTATTGCGACTTTCAAGAAGGGATTGCGACTTGTTTCCTCGTAGAATTAGCTGCGACTTTCGGTTCGTCGTATGCTGAGTGTTTTAAATAAAATGCCTATTGACTTGTTTCAAAAAGTCAAACATTAGATATTGTGCGGAAATATCTAAAACTCAAAAGCAGTTTTTTTAATATATATTTTATGGTGGAACAAAACGGCACATACTAAAGCCCGAGATTGTTTTAGTATGTTTTAAGTACCCCAGGTTAATGTCTTTGTCGCCGTTTCGACAACGGCATTTCGGCGCTAACACTTACGCGTTCACCACCCGGAAAATCAAAACACACAAGATTCAAAACATATTTCGATCGAACACACGGAACTATGAAATGGTGGTCGGCTTACCGACGCGCGCACCGCTCAAAGTGAAAAAAAAGCAATAACATCGCCGACTTCAAACGCATTTTCCGCCAAACGTGGCGGGCTGTGCGATTTTTTCCGTGTAACTCGACTACAGCGCCGCCACAAACTGTCAATACACGCGCTCTCACGAGCTCCCGTTGCCGAGCCGCTCCGGTCCCAACACTACCCCAGTATTCTAGTACACTGTAGCGCTAGTACATACCAGTATGGATGTAAATGCCCCTCGTGCGCTGCGTGCACGCGCACGTGCGGCGGCATGTCCGGCTGCAGCGACTTTGCGTTGCCGTGTTTACTGCAGAGCTTCGATTGCTGCCAACACGTGGAGCCTCACAAGCCCACATAGCCGAGCCGCGCCTGTGCGAACATTACCGGGTAGTTTAGTACGCTGTAGCAGCCATGCATGGGCGGATTCATGACTGACTTCCGCTTTTTCTTCCTCTCATTTGGTACGCTTCACTTCACTTCTGTGGTCAAGATACACGTTTTGAAGTTGTATACACAGCAGTGTTATGTCCAATAACTTGTCGTGGGGTTAATTCCTTAACACGCATTTTAGCTGCTCGCTATCTCGGTGAGGTAACAAAATGCCACTGGTTGCGACTCAAATCTGATGCTCGTGGAAATCATATAGTAATATAATAAACCTAAAAAGCCCTTCGCGGCCCAGCTAGGTGCTCCATGGAGCGATATATTACGTAGTAAGTTACTCCATTACTTGTAGTGTTTCGTCTACCAACCAATCGACATCGCTGCTACGAGAAAAAAAACACTTTGAAAACCTTGTCAATAATTTGACGAAAAAACCTTTTTCTGTATATACGTAGTGTAATATTGTTGTAGAATTGTTTAACTACTTCAATTATTTTGCTTCATCATTATTTTCGTCGTAGCACCAACCCCAGCACCATGGACATCACCGCTTAGTTGGGGCAAGGGTTGGGGCACGTTGGAGCGGGAGGGCGAGTCTCGTGCTCCTCAACATTATGTGTCGCTGTTCCTGTGCTTGAGGTACATGCACCTTTCAAAAAATGTGCGTGTGGACGGTGCCATTTTGAGTGTTCGCCCATTAGCCACGTGCTTTGCTCGCTTTCCGAAGTGACGAACACGCACGCCCTAGGCTGTGAAGATCGCACGCTCGACTGAGATTTTGTAAACATTGGAAAGGTCTATAAATACTTCATTGGGGGTATTTTTTTATTTTTTGCAGTAAGTTTGTTTCATCTGTTGTTCGTCTGAGGTGCTGTGAGTAGAGATATCTCACTCACGTATCGGTATTTGCAGGAGTGGTCCCATGATATACGAAAGACCATAGCCTCCCCTAAACTCACAAATCCTGGCAGTTCGGCGGCGGAGCGCGAGGATCTGGTAGCACAGAGCACTTCTCGGGGAAGCTGGACGTCAGCTCCATCCGCACACACACGTCAGCGCACAGCTTTTGCAGCGACGAGGACCCCAAATATGGTTTTCAAATGCGACGAGAAAGGAAGTGGTAGCGCGATGAACGCGAGGAGCACGAGCGAACATTCCATCGCTCGGGAGAAGTGTGTTTCAGCGTCTCGCCACAGAGTGGCGCGCATCACTTGGCTATCCCAGAGCCGTTTATTGAGAGAGTTTGGCCATACATTGGTTTGGATAGGCGAGCATCTCGGGGCCAACCACAGGCCGCGAAACAGCCCCTAGCGGTGGTCGTGTGATCTAAATATGTGACACGACTATACTTCGTTTCACCTTATGTGCGAGCGAAGGCAAAACTGGAAGCGCGTGCACGGAAGCTCCGTGCGTTCAGGCTTTGCTCGAGCGCGCGAGCTGGGGAGAAATGCAAAAAGCGCTGGTCTCGCGCTTCTAGCTTTGGCTTCGCTCGCAGATAAAGTGAAACGAGGTATAATTTGAGCCGTGCCGAGCGGAACTCCGCGTCTCAAGACGCTCGCGCACCCCACCCTTTGCACTGTTTTCTTTCAGCCAGTCTCAGGACGCTGTTCTAGCAGTGCAGACAAAGGCATGAGCACGAGCGCGTGGCTTTGGAAAGTGCCTCCTATGCACGAGGTCTCGTACAAACAAAAGCGTTTCGCTGAGCTAGGCTCACGCGCCTGTGCCTTTGTCTTTACTGCAGACATTTGTGAGATGGAGTAGAGGTCTCCTGATTGGTCGACGCTGTGTCACAAATTTAGTTTACGCTCTAAGCGTGGGGGAATCTTCGGCGCTGGCGGCGGCCTTTGCTCCGCCTATTGTCCAAACTCTCCTAATATACGGCTCTGGGCTATCCCTAGAGTGCCTTCATACACACGCGCGCTTTTGCTTGAGTGGTGACATCTCAGCCATTTTTACGCCCAATCGCTTTTTTATGCATTTTCAAATACGCGCAATTCGGTGTCAATCAGCTCGAGCGCGTAGCTTTGGCTAATGCAGAGACGCCATTTTAGCGCCCAAGTCACGCACCAAGTGCGCGAGAGCGTCACGCGCTGAACATTCAGTGCAACAATGGATGTCTTCACCCTGAGACAGAAAGACATGTAGGCACCCTAGGCTCTCCTAAAGCCCCTGCATCTAAGGAAACTTGCGCGTTTTGTTCCCTCCTCCTCCAAAAAACCCTCCTTACCCAACCTCTAAATTCCGGTTTGCGATGGAGGCGTCCTCCGGCAGTTCCCAAACGTCTCGACGTGTCGACGTCTCGGTCAGCTGGAGCGGCGCACTGTCCGCCGTGTGGAGTTTTCTCGTCATATAAGTGTAGAAATGACCTCACTTAGAGCCCGCATTCGCATCTGACCGCCTTGAAGCCACTCTAGAGCTTTTCGTCCAACCGTTGATCTCAAAAGTGCTTTGGATAATCGTTCCAATCGTTCCTACCGAGTTGCATTATCGGTCTGTGTCTCGTGGGTTCCTGTTCGCCCCATCGGCTTCACAGGAATAGCAAATCGTTTTTATTCATCATATTGAACCGCCAAATTGAAATTATATCCTCCCCGATTTTAGATGCGTCACCATTTATTTTTAATAGGTGGAGAGAAAGCATACTCGTGCTTGGCGCACTGGCTTCGCTCGTACTTATGTTGAATCGGGATATTGATGCATCCACATGCTCGCGACCGCAGCCGCGCGAGCGTTGCGAGCTTTTGAACTTTGTGCGAAACAACGCATGGTACGCGAGCCCGTACGCCACACTTGACGAGCGAGCGTACTCCACACATTCGCACAAACTTAGCGACGCTGATTTTCCGAGCATCAGCCCTTAAGGGGGAACGAGGGCGATTCTCCGAGCACGAGCAGGAGCAGGCCGTTTTGAACGACACTTGTTCCACGGCACGGGCATCCGTACATGGCAAGTCGGCAGTGTTGCGATCGTTATTAAATCGCTCGCGCTAACGGTGGAATGGAGTCCATAACTCGCTCTAAGCAGGCTGTCTCTTTGCATTCTGGTGAGCTTTATAAGAGCACCTTCATCGCATAACTTTGCGACTCCCGTCGGGTTGAAATGTTTTCGACCGATTCGGTTAAGAAAGATCTTCCTCCGAGGTTCATTTTCTGTTCCAGAGGGAACACTGAAAGGCTAGCCGGCCGACGTTTCCACAGGCGCGGCAGCCCGTTAGCTGCGGCGTAGCAACACCTTGGGAAAGTAATGGCTACCGGAAGTCCAAAAGCCGAAAGCAGGACGCCACGTGGTGACTGGCCAAGAGTGCTCGCCGCAGTTTGTTCAAAGAATGGCGCCACTCTTCCCAGGATAGCGGGACTTTAGGCTCTCCTCTCATCCGTTGTCTGCCGCTCTACCTTCTGAATTTCGGAGGCCGCTTCTCGTGGTGATCTGCCAGGCTTGTCAGTAGAGAGGAGGCTATGGAAAGACCCACTGGGAGCACCTGGCCAAGACGCTGGCTGGCGGACGTGCTGCACGCGCTCCGGTATATTCCATTCTTCCCCGAGGGGAGGTTACACTCAAGGCTCACCTAAAAAGCAATACGCGCTTATCAGATTAGGTTTCGCGGCTAAAATCAGTTAGTCAACGTCATGCCACGGCTATATCCTAGTAAAGCCGCAATAGCTGTCTGAGAGAGACCAGCCTGAGGCAAGGCGATTCTTCATTCTCTGTTGGAGCGCGAGATTCGTGCTACATTTCTAACCAATGAATGCGCTCTTCAACTAAATGTTTCTTTTAAATGTACGACTTTGGTAAAACTTAAATATTTGTTTTTGAGCGCAGCTCTTAAGCTCCCGTTTTCGGGTTACGCGGCGTCGGCGACGGCGTAACCGCGCTAAATTCGGCAAAATATTGACGTCTCCTGACCTAAACATTAATTGAGTTTCCCCGCTAAATTTAGCGGGCAAAATGGCGTCACATGACTTGGTGTCACGTCACCTATAAACAAATTCAGTTTCTTCGCGGGAAAATTGACGTCACGTAACCTCAACAGCAATTCAATTCCCCGCTAAATTTAACGGGGAATCTATAGTTGCTGTTGAGGTTACGTGTCGTAAACTTTTCATCTAAATTTCGTGGGCAAATTGTGGGAGGAGCGGAGGGTATAAAGGAGGATGTGGGGAGGGTACTGTCGGGAAAAACGTCAGGCGACTCCGATGTCTCGGATGGAATGTCTTTATTCACGCGCGCTCGCGACCACACCAGCGTTTGTGCATGGCGAATGGCGATGGTGCTGCGAGCTAAAAGATGGAATGAAAAACAACGAAGCGGGCCCCCATGGGGCCCCCACAGGGCTCCCCCTAGAAACGTTGCCTGCGGTCGGGAACTGGCTGCAGGTGATGGACCGAGAGGCCGGCGAAGTTGAACTGAGCGTGGTAATAGGGCTGAGGCAGCGTCCGATAACCGCTGAGGTGAAAGTGGGCTGGCGTCTGGCAGACTGCAGGCAAAGGGGATCGACTGCGTGCTATGCTCCCGTAGTTGCCTCCAGCGGAAACAGCGGGCACTCGCCGGTGGCTCGAAGTAAACCTCAGACTCGCAGAATGATGCGACCAGCTGTGGGATCGCTGCAGGTATATTCCTCAGAGTCGCGGTGTTGAGCGGACGAGCGACGCTGATGTTCTACGACTCAACAGCCGCACTGCCCTTCACGGTCAACGACGCACTGTAGCCGGTGGCATGGCAGTCACGGCAGCGGCGAAGATGGCGCCGCAGGCCAGCGTGCCGAGCCGGCAGGGACGAGCGAAGTGGATGCGTTCCGACGTGCCGGCGGCAGACGCGATGGGAGATGAGGTGATGCAGGCCGCAGGTGCGGAGGCCGAGCCTGAGGAAGATGCTACTGACCTCCGCCCCCTCGTCCGAAGCCGCATCGTTGTAGTGTCGCAGGTAGCGGAGAACATTCACCTGGATGACAGACGCTCGGAGCAAATCACGTCCGGGTCACCAGTTTGTCGGAAAAAACGTCAGGCGACTCCGATGTCTCGGATGGAATGTCTTTATATCACGCGCGCTCGCGACCACACCAGCGTTTGTGCATGGCGAATGGCGATGGTGCTGCGAGCTAAAAGATGGAATGAAAAACAACGAAGCGGGCCCCCATGGGGTCCCCACAGAGTACGAAGGAGGAGGAGGAAAGGAAGATGAGGGGGAGCGGGGGAAAGGAGGAGGGAAGAGTACGGAGGAGGAGGGGGAGGAGAAGGTGCGAGGGAGGAGATGCATACCCTCCCCTCCGTACACTTTCTCCTCCTCCTCAAAAGCTGCGCTCGAATTTCTCGTTAGAGGGATTTGTAGACGTGTTTCATTTTTATTGGCAGTGCCTGTTTTGACATTTTAAACCAGAAACAACTGGTAAGAAACAGTGAGGTCTATACTCCGTGTCAGTAGTTGTGTGTAGTGCAGGCGAAGGCAACGCCAGGCGAAGAGAGAAAGAGTGAGCACAAGGAAGTCTGGACGAGACAGGAGGGCAATGGAGGGCGAGGGGAGTAAGAGAGGGCACTAGAAACATTAGGGAGGAGAGGAGGGGTTTCGCCTGGTCCCAGCCTTCCTAGTGCTGCCCTTTCTCCCCTCTTCCGGCTTTGCCTTCATGCGTACAACACGCAACTAGTGGCAGGGAGTTTAACTTGATTCCAGCCTTCATGGCCATATTTCTGGCCACAACATCGATGAATCGCACTCTTGCGCGAAACTCAAACCAAAGCTGTAAAGCATGTTCCAACCCGGTTGAGCACTGCTTGAGTGTCGTCCCCATTCACTCGCCTGAAGCGCGCGCGAGAGCCCCCGTCCGCCGCCGTCTTGGCCACGATGTCCCAGAGGGTCTGTTATGTTGCACTAGACTGTACCATGTGCGCGCACTTGCCGAGTGACTACTACGCAAAGTGAAGTGGTGCGAAGGTACAGGCATTAGACCTTTAGCACAAAATAAGTTTACATACTCAATGTGTTTCGCATGCGACCAGTGCGCCATTGATACGACCCATGACCGCCCATCGTTCCGCCGTGCTTGGCATCGGCGCGATGGGCCGCTGACCATCCCGCCGATGTGATGGGCACCGGCGATTCTGCAAAGTACTGCAAACGTTACACCGTTTGGAGAACGAGACGCGGTGGCGCAGGGCCGACGCGTTGGGCTAGTTGGGCCACTTTGCTTTCACCTGCAACAGAGCTCGCTCTTTTCAGTATCAAACTCTTTATTGTGCTCCGAGAAACCGAGGAAGATGAGACGAAGCGTGCTAGCTGTATTTGTCTCCAATGCACTCGCCGAGTGCGTTAGAATGCGAAGGCCCGACGCCGGAGGCCGCCTTCTGCATTCTTGTACGTTCCACGAGCGCAGTGGAGACAAATGGCATATTTGGCAGGGTCAGGCAGAATTACATTAAAATGTAGTGGAAAATGCAAATATTGGGATACGTGACAAAGACAAATAAAATGCATATATAAATAAAAAGGTACTGCAATACGTACCAGAAACACACTTCCAACATACAAAATTATTTGAAATCACGAACACAAGAACACATTTTGCGGAATACTGGCAGTGTAATACATTTTGTAAAATATCCACTTTTATGTGTCCTCTTAATTCGTAGGACCCGCTATGTGAACCCTCTGGTGCATACGAGGAACAAAATAGAAACGTGATCTTCAATACCTTTGGGATGTTTGTCAACAACGAACGAGCCCTTACTGCAGAATTTCAACTTTCACGATTTTGCGCATGAAAGAAATAAGCGACCCATTGACGAATGTAAGGGGACACATCCGGTTCTGATAATATGGCGATACTAGCAATGCGCCTAGAAATGTTTTTCGATACAGAAATGCAAAGTATCGTTACAAAATTGGATCGCAATACAGAAATATAAATACCTATTGTATCGCGATACTGCCCATACTAGGCATTCGGCTCGTCCATTTTCAGCCTCTTGGAGCGCTGTTAAAAGCCGATCCCCATTCGTGGGTCAAAGACGGCCGCTCTAAGTACTGGGTGATTCAAGGAGCGGCCAGGCTCTTTAAATCGACCGCAAAATTCGGTTTCTAAACATATCGCGCTACGACTTTGAGCAGCGTTGACCACAGATGGTGCTTTTTTTTAATTTGCAAAGAGCGAATTTATTTGAGGAAAAAGTTAAGCAAGAAAAAAGTTTAGCTTCTATGGAAACGCAGCGAAGCCACCGGTCTGTCAAACAATACGGCGCCGCTTTGCACGTTAGACAAGAGATGGCGCAAGCGGTCGCGATGCCAACTGCCGCCAACGAACGAGCATACGTCGCCGCAAGCCGGCGTCTTTAGCAGACGATTGTTTCGACTCAAAAGTGGCCGAGGCGAGCTTTCCTGATATCAGTTGCTAATGCATTATTTTATCATCCTTACTAATGAAACATATTGAATGGACAGATAATCGATTAAAAATGGTTTGTCGGGATATTTTGACTGTTTTTGCGGGGTACTGATGTCGTCTGCTTTGCAGTTCCTTGTTGTTACCGCGCCTGTTTTTGTTTCTGCGACTGTCGCATCCTGCGGAACGCGCGCCGCTTTTGAGTCGAAACGTTCGTCTGCTAAAGACGCCGGCTCTCGGCGACGTATGCTCGTTCGTTGGCGGCAGTTGGCATCGCGACCGCTTGCGCCATCTCTTGTCTCCCGTGGGAAGGGGCGCCGTATTGTTTAAAGTCTGGTGGCTTCCCTGCGTTTCCATAGAAGTCTAAGCATTTTTCTTTCTTTACTTTTTCTTCAAATAAATTTTCTCTTTGCAAATTTTACAACAAAAAATGCACCATCTGTAGACAACGTTGCACAAAAGCATAGCGCGATAGGTTAAGAAACCGAATTTTGCGGTCGGTTTAAAGAGCCTGGTCGCTCCTTGAATCACCCAGTACATTGAGCTTGTTCCTTTTGAGCACTCTCAGATTTTCGGATCAGGACCTGTTATGACTTGTAATGCTGTGAGACGAGCGGTGGAAGCACGTGCAAGAGCACCGGTCACATCACTAAAGCAACTTTGGCCGTTGTGTTGAAAGAGAAAGAAGCTGAAACA
>JAZHYW010004941.1:0-18270 GCA_037355805.1 Ixodes ricinus
GTCACATAAGCGTTGCGTAGTTCGTCGATAACAATAGCTGAGGTCATCTTTGAAACCTAACCTACTTCAAGCAATTTAAAGTATGCATCTACAATGAGTAGAAACATTTTCCCGTCTACCAGCCCCGCAAAATCGACGGGAATTCTATCCCACGCAGTCGACGGTCTTTCTCATGTTGCGCTGGTGACTTTTGGTGTTGCTTCTGCAACCGCTGACAAGTGTCACATTTGGCTACACAGGACTCAATCTCCTTGTTGATCCCTAGCCACCAGAGGTAACTTAGTTCGCAAGCTTTCATGGCGACCACCTCCTGTGCTCTGAATGCACTAGAGATATTGCCTCTGGTCTCATAGCGGTGGGAACTACGATGCGAGACGCCCAGATGAGACAGCCACGGTGTATTGATAGTTCGGTGGCTTTAAACTTGAATGCTGTGAAACGCTCACCTGTTGGCTTCTTAACCTCTCCATTCTTGACTGCTTTTAGAAGTTCAAAAAGCGTGGTGTCTACTGCTGTCTTGTCTGCCAGTTCTTCAGCATTCATGGGAGGTTTAGTCAGAGTTTCCAGCATAGGTATGTCCCCAGGAAGTCGCGGTTCGTACTCAGTCTTCTCCAGTGGTAGCCTGCTTATTGCGCCTGCGTTTTGGTTGCTTTCCAGCTCTATATGATCTGGTTGTAGTCGTAGGCCGCTAATGTCACACACCATCGTGTCATGCGGGGTGAGAGGACCGCTGGTACTGGAGATGGTGGAGCCTATGGTCCCCAGTGAAAGGCTGATAGTTGGTAGTTATCATCAAGTAACGTCCAGCAATATATGGGTGGAAGCGTTTCATGGCAAATACAACTGCCAAGCCTCCTCGATCGAATTGTGACTAATTTCTTTCTGTCGTTTCCAAGGTTCTTGAGGTAAGCGACGATAGGTGCTTCATTTCCGTCTTCATTTAGCTGTGCTAAGGCAGCGTCAACGCCATAGGGCGATGCGTCGTAGTACACAATCAAATCTTTCTTGTCGTCATAATGCGCCAACACCGTGTCCTGTGTGATGGCTTGGTTCAACCGCCAGAAAGGTTCTCGATATTTTTCGTCCCACTTCCAGGGCACGTCTTATTTGAGGAGAGAATATCGCTCTTTTGCAATTGTTGCTCGATTCACTATAAATCGATCATAAAATTCCAATAGCACGAGGACGTGGTTCGGTTCGTTGGCCCTGGCACCTCCGTGATCGCTTTCAGCTTCTCGATAGTTGTATGAATGCCTAAAGCGTCAATGATATGTCCTAGTTACCAAAATTTATTAACCGCGACACAGCCTGCACTTTTCTCTCTTGAGTTTAAGGCCTGCTTGTGAAAGTTTTTAATTGAACTGCATCCAGCCTTTACAGTTGTTCTAATTGGGTTGTCTCGCAGATAATTACCGCGTCTAAGTAGATTTTATTTCCAGGAATTTTCGCTAGCACTGTCTCCGTAAATTGTATGAAAATTGCTGGAGCTGCTCAAATACCAATTCCATGAACTACATACAGACCCTGCTGGTGATACGAGGAAGAGACTGCAGCCAACTAGAAAGAAACTGGTTCGAGGAACTAAAAATCTTAGTGGGCGGGAAAAACCTCAGTTGGGAGCCGTTTAACGTTCATACCGTTTCATTTATTCATGGCGCCCCAAATGTTATGTCCTGTGCTTTTTGTCTCCGCGCTCTGTTCCTGCGCGGGTGTATGTCCCGCCATCTGCTAGCTCAAGCAGATATTCAACAGTTACAATTTTTATTCAGTCCATCAGCTACTGAACTCACAGCTGTTGAGAACAGGAACACCTCCAAACTACTACTGCGGTACAAAGATCATGACTGTTTTTTCCCATAAATTTAGAGAAGACAGCATAGTTTTCTTTAAAAGAGTGACGAGCAAGCAGCAACAAGGAAAATACCCTTAATTTCTCAATTTTTACTTCAGAAAGTATGAAATCTCTTTTCCATGTGGACTAACTCCTAGAAATAGCAAAGGATACAAGCGGGCTGGTGTAAATTCATCATTTCGTAACCTTAAAGTAAAGACAAAAGGGGGATGACACACACAAGCGTGTTGTCCCTCTTTTTATTCCTAATCTCAGGTAACTCCTAAACTTCAAAGCATTTTTATGCATTATACATTCGTTGAAACCCTCTACGAATTTGCGGCTCAAACTACTCATGTTCAATCCTGGAAAAAAACTAGCATCCCACTTCAAACTAAAATTGCGTTTTCTGTTTTAAACTTTTGTAACAGCTGACGATCACACAGTCCGCACTCAGAACATCGGACAAACTGCTACTGGTAAGTTTTGCTCAGGGATTTTAAATTTAAAGGCAAGTAACGCCAAGTTACCTCATAGGATTTCTCTGTTCTGTACTTTGTGATTGTTTGAACAAATAACAAATAAGTTTCAATGCTTCTTGTTGAGGAGTGTTGCAGAGGTGCTGGTATATTCAAGTGCAAGTTTAAGCTTTATGATACTGTAGTCAAGCTTGTAGCAGTATATCTGCAGTTCTCACGCCCACACAATTATTGACTGGTTGCCTCAGGCTTTGGGACATGTCCACCATCGAAGAACATAACTCTATATGATTGAAATTTGACGGGGACTCGGAGCAGTGCAAAACTTTGGGATATTATTGCCACATAAAGTGGCTGGGTGGCCTGTTGTATAGGTCCTCCTTTCTGGTTCTTGACTAGCAGTATCTGTGAAATCAGCATTGCGTGATCTGCTGTTGCAAATGCTACACCCCTCAACATGAACTCTTACCAACTGGCACAGTTATCTATCCTAATCAACCTATTAATCTGAGCTCGTTCTGAGCATGCGCTCTAACCAGCATCCACAAATATGCTGTCCAGTGAATACTTTCTATAGGGGGCTGAAGGGCGCATAGATGCTCTCCGAGCCTGGAGCAAGTGAAGTCACCGGAAGTTCGATGCTTGTCCCGGAAGTCGGGCGTCTGTTGGGCTTCCTAGTGCATTCAATGGATGTTTTGGTTCAACCTTTCTATGACTTTGATTGGGTTTTAATAATCCACTTTTGAAGTAAATCTCGATATAAAGCTTTGGAACTTAGTACATAAGTGTATTTTATCAATCTAAAGCCCAACCATTCTTATCTCCAATGACTTCCCAGCAGACCTCTCAGGTATGCATGCGCGATTAGTGCTCCACGAGCAGGCTCGCTGGAGATTACATGAACAATTCCAGCACCTTCGACGCCTTTTAAACCAGCATTTGCAACTGTTAAGAAGCCTCTCATTCGCTCACTTCCGGAGCAAGCAGCTTGCCTTCGGAGACCTCACATCTGTTCGCTCAATCCGCCATCTAGCCACCTAGCGGATATCAGTGCGTCAGGGATGAGTGGAAAGCTTAGTGAGATCGGTCGCATAGCGGGATCACTTGCTGCCCTATGTCCAACATAGAAAATTCTACAGGACCCTTACTAAGTTCTGTCACATGAGTCCACGGAGGACTAGACTGGGTGCCAAATTACCCCTAAATTGGGAGCTCACAACAACGCTCTGAGTTTTGAATTTGGGGAGATAAGATGACTCCGCGGTGGAGTCATGCATGGGTCATTGTTTGATTCCCCTCAAGAAAGTGCCCGTGTACACCCTTATTTTAGAGTGCAGGATTCTTGGTGAGACCCTGCCTGAACTCGGAGGCGACTTCCTCTCTAGAACGCCCCCCCCCCTCCCCGCCTTAGCGAAAACTCAGATGTTTGAAATATGGCACATTCTAATTTGTGTGTATTTCAAGTGCAGTGCATAATTGTAAGTACACAAAACATATACCGAAAATATACACTTCGTTTTTTTTTGCTTAGTACTAAAATATATTTCTTTAAATCTTTTTGAAATACCTTTATTTAAACTACAGTTGAAGTAATCTTCATGACGTTCTGAAATATGTAAATACTAAATTAGTTGGCACAAAATATCTTTCACATATATTTTTTTTAAATGTTAATTTATGTCATGCAAAATATACTCCAACCCTAATAAAAATGCAGCAATCAAAAATGTGTGCAGAATACTCTTAAAATACCTGGAAATCGTAAATACTGTTGTGTTATGCTCTAAGTATCTTTTGACAGCAATACTTTGGTAGTTTGACTTAAACTACCAAAGTATTGAAAAGCTCGCCTATCAGAAGTACATACACTTCAAGCAGATGTGGAGTACACTGAAGTGCCTAAATACAACATTTGGTTAGTTTGTCAATCGAGTTGTGCAGCATCGCACTGATAAATCAGCCCACTTTATGTAATTGTTTTCGTTTTTCTTTCAAGAACACACCTGATGAGTTTCTTGCACACCAATCCCAAACGGGGTTCGGGAACTACAACCGCAACACTTGCTGATGCTCCAAAGCTTCAGCAAGTGCTGCGAGCAGATATGTTTGGCGTGGTTGTGTTAGCCCAATGTTAGTTCACTGAATGTGTATACTCACCATTGTATGAGATGTGAGTAGTGACTTTAATATAGTGACGTTAATGACCATATTAAATAGTCAACTAGTAAAGAACAGAAAAATAACTATTTTAAAGTGAAGAAACTGCCATGACTCGCTTCGTCCTGAGTGGTGCTATGCAGAGAAGCAATAATATTTCTTCAAGGAGCCGTTTTTGTGGATGTTGTTTTGGCAACTGCGCCGAATTGTTATTAGTTGTACCAAAGCTTTTTAGTAAGAGATATCGTTCACTACCTTCAAAACACTGTTTTCCTTTTGATAGACCCCCGAGGAGAAGATCGAATACTTGGAACCTTAATAAGGCAGATGTAGTCACCGGCCAAATGATTACCTTCAATATGTAGGCGTATAGCTAGAGGTAACTCTGGAGCAGCCAACCGGAATGTGCCTCAGGCGTTCAGTGCGTCATGGTGTTTGTGTTTGTGCTTGTTTGTAATGTGGAATTGTGGGATGTATGTAGTAGTACCTTCAAATACCACAGGGACACTATTTACAGACAAAATAATTAAAAAAAATGTGTAGCCGGTTTTTAATGCAGAAATGGAACCTTGAGGGGGAACGAATTTTATTTTTGGTATATCTAAAATCTTTTTTGATTAATATTTATGATATAGTTTTAATAGCTTACGCGCGTATTGCGAATGTGTCCAAAAATACAGAATGAATATAAAATTAATAAGCATATTCAATATATTTCAACTATGTTTCAAGTACAGCCTCTTTTTGCTAAGGGCCGACTGGTGTGTTTGCCACGTCCTAACAACGGGCTCCTAGATTTACATCTGATGACGTACTCAGAGTATCACGTTGCTGACGGCTAAAACCGTGGCGGTGTCACAAGTGCGGTGGTGGACATAACAGACACCTGTTCTGCTGTAGCTCGCTTTTTAGGTTGACAATCGGCGGAGGTTTTGGTACCCAGGGACTGGGGCTCCGCGACGACAACGGCACTAGCGTCGCGCATACTTTTGGCCGGAACTTCCAGCATCAACAGCCAGAAACGCGACACACGCAGCATGGAACGCCGGCTCCTGTGACGTCATTTGTCGCCACTTCCAGACCACCTTTGATCTATGGGCAGGATAGGAAGCCAAACACGCGAGTTGAAAACGCTTTCCATGCACCATACTTCTACCGTGCTGCCGAGGTGGGCATATATGTGGCATACCTTCAGCAGAAGATCGTATTTGACGGCCGTAGCTCTGCTGGTCACCAGGGCATCGTGCACTGGGAAATGTAGAAGCCCGTAGTGGCGGATGTTTTTCATCCAGATTTTTTCAAATCCATTTACACCAGCTGTCGTATTCAGGTCGTTGTACGCATTGAGGACTTCGCTGCGAGAAATAGCACTGCCGTGAGTTCTTGTTAGCGATTTTTATTCTAATATTTCTCCCGAGGCCGAGTTCAAGGTTACTCAATCAATATATTATTTATTCAGTTAATTCCTCGCTCACTGACGCACAAATTTAATCGATCAATCACCCACCCGATTCAATCAGTTAATCTAGAAATCAATACGTCTTTTAACAAGAAAGATGACATAGCTGGAAAAAAACTCTGCAAGGAGTGCAGCTTGCTCTTACACAAAAATACATGGTCTCAAATATGTTGCTGGATAACCAGGGTTTTTCTCCTACTTAAACTCCCTCAACTCAAGAATTTGTTTTTGCCACTTAAATGAGCAAAAAAAAATGACACAGGTCCTATTTATTAGTTCGATCGATTACCATGCCTTTCTAGTCTATCTATCCGCTTTGATTGCTTTTTTTTGTAATATCTCGGGTATATTGCCTGATTAGCGCGAAATTAGCACCATAAGCAACTGCACAAAAAACACTTCTATTGCATCGTCTCTCATTTTCTGGATGCTCGGAACGAGGAAACAATACTCGATTTTTTTATACCGGTATCAATTGAGAAAACGAAGGAGACGAGAGCGTGCGGGGACATCAGAGAGCCGAGCTCTGAGTGGAATGACCAGTGGGTAGAGGTGTTCGAACGCGAACGCACAAAACCATAGCCTCCTCTATACTTACAAAGCCTGGCAGTTTGACGATGGAGCCATAGAGTGCCCGGTCGCCGATTTGGAGTGCAAGGATCTTGTATCATAGAGCATCAAAGAGCTATTTCTCGGGGAACCTCGACCCCAGCGCACAGCTTTTGCAGCGGCTAGGACCCGAAACACAATTGTTCGCACGGAAGAAGTGTGTTTCGGCGTTTCGCCACAGCGGGGCGGCAGTCACCTGACTTTCCTCTCATTCGTTTTCTGGCGCTCCGCCTTTTCCATTTCGCCGGCCGCTTCTCGTGGCAATCTGCCGGGCTTTGTCAGTATAAAGGTGGCTATAGTAGCGGGTAGACGGGTTCGGACGCGAGCGCACAAAGCCTAAAGCCGGACTCCAGCTTTCGACGTTCTAACACCTACAATGAGAGAGTAGCAACAAAGGCAGCGAGATTTGTCTTACCACTAACTATTCCGGTCATAGCTCTGCTCTCTAGCCTCTACGCGCCCTCTGATCTGTTTTTCTCCCCTGTTTCTACCCGCACCTGTGCCACACCTCTTTCAGTGATTTCAAGCGTCCTTACAATCCTAGCTTTGGTTTAATCTATAATTATGTCGGAAAATCATACACAGCAGAAGAAAGCCCCTATGACTTTCCTCTAATGAACTCCCTAGAGAGGTAACGTCTTTTACTGTAACATAAGGCGAGGAAGCCTCTTGATACAAAGTGACTTTATGGGTCAGCGATCATCTGACATATTCTTAGTCGTGGCAAACGGTATGCCTGGAAGCAGTAAAACATAACCCTATAAAGTATATTTAGAACGCGGCTTGCAACAGCTTGTTTAGAAGGGATTATGCACCATCAGTAATGTTTTTTTTCATATTTTGAAATGGCGACCACAAGCAGCTTGATTTGACGTGATTGGAAACAACACAGCCCGTTGCCACTCGCCGGACTGCCGGTCGAGTGAAGTGGGTGGCACGAGACACCGATATACAATTAATCAGATAGATCTTTTAATTTTCCAGCAAACGCAACTTATTTATTTTTGCTTTTTTATTACTCGTATTTTTTAACGTTTCAACATTTTTCGTGGGATTTTTTGTATTGTTTTAGTTAATATCCGTTTTACGACGGCCACAGGCAGGGAGTTGTAATGGCCGAAGTTGCGAGCGCGTTGAGTTCGTTCTTTGTCGTTGATCTGGAATGCTAAGGCCGGACTCCATGGGGCGGAAATGCTGAGAAAGATCGGCGGAATATCCTTGTCGGTGTTTTTTCTGCGAATGGCATCAGCACAGCGGTTGCTACGTCGCGCGCAAGGCGAGGATGCTGTCGCGCAAATTTGTTCAGTTATTCGTCGCATAATTTTCTCCCTAGAGTTCAGCCTTTATGTGAAACAGCGACGAGGATATGAAATAATCTGGATAGTGCGCTAGAATGTGCTTGTTGTGTGGAACGTGATGTGCATCAAGTGTGTCGTTTCATATTTTGAGTTCGGCATAAACTACCCAGAAAGGTTGGTCACTGGTACACGCAGGGACGAGTGTCGAGTTGTTCTCAGAAACAATGTTTTAAGGATTGAAGTGGCCTTTACTCTTACTGATTAACTTCAGTGCTCAAAGCTCGTTTTTTACAGTCTTTTAAAGCTGTTTAGTCGAAACAAAATAAAACTAAACGTCCTAGTATAAATGAATTATGTTTGTGCAAGGGTAGATTGCGTCAATAATATTTGTCAAATGTCGACACATCATTGTTGATGAGGTAGTTGGGTGAATACAGTAGTGTCATCTTACGGCCGTGAATCGCGGCTTTATTATCATCAAGTTAAGACGTTCGAGGCTGTATTTAATTTCTTGGCATCATTCATACTTGAATGTATATAAGGAACGGTCACTGAATAAAACGGGCTCTTTTTTTATTCGCTTTCGAACAAAACACTGTGTCAGAAGTGGGATGTCGGGGGCCCCGAACGAATAGACGAGCACAGCACAGAGCTGGTGGGATGGAACGAAGCCAGCAGCGCCATGGCCAGCCTCAAGCCGCCCAAACCCTTCAACTTCGACAATCCGGGCGACTGGCCGGCGTGGATCGAAGAATTTGAAGACTTCAACTTCGCCACCGGCCACAACAAAAAATACGCCCAAACCCAAGTATGGACGCTCCTTTTCACTATGGGAAAAAAGGCCAGGTAAACTGTAAGGTTGCTCAGCGTAGATGACAATGAAATCGCGGACTATTCTCTCGTAAAGTCGAAGCTTCAGGGATATGTCATCCACATAAAAAACGTGGTGTGCGAAAACGCCGGGTCTAACAGAAGGAATCAGGCGCCGGGAAAAAGCACAGACAAATTCATGACCGAACTGTATAAGCTATCTGAGAGGTGCGAGTTTGGCGGGATGAAGGACCGTACTTATTCGTAACCGCTTGGTTGTAGGGCTCCTAGATCGACACTTGTCCAAGCCGTTGCATATGGTCCCAGGTTTAACAATAGCTACAGCCCTGGTGAAAGCAAGAACTGGTGAGACCGTGAAAAGAAAAACAAGCGGATCTGAAAAATCAGGCACACGCCTAAGTTCACGTGGATGCCGTCGGGCACAAGAAACCACATAAAAAGGGTTTTGCAAAGCTTGAATGAAAAGCCAAGTTCACGTCAGATGCTTTGTGGGTGTTGCGGCTATTCTTCGCACCAAAGAATCAGCTGTCCGTCACTTCGCGAAAGATGCACGTTTTACCGCAAGATTTCGCATTAAAAAAAAATGGTGACACAAGAAACAAAATCCCACAAAGCTAGACGGAATCGCTGTAGAAGCCTCGGATGAAGATAAGTTTCTCGGAACTGTCGACCAAAATACCGCCAAATCACTCTCCCGCTTTGTGGATGTTCAGATAAATGGGCACCGATTTAAAGCAAACGTAGACAGGAAGGAAGAAGTAATTGTCGTCAGCGAAACTTTTCCTGGCCGACCCAAGCAGCTTAACGAAGTAGAAACTCTTCGAGGCCCCAACAGCAAGTCCCTGACGACCTTGGGAAAGTTCAATGAGAAAATTAATTGGAAAGGCAAGTCATGCCATGACACGATATTTGACGTTCGAAACTTCCGAACACCGTTTGTAGTGGTGCCAGCGATCGAAGCGCTCGGTATTAGGGAGTTTTCGTAGACCGCGTTTCCCCCTCCGCTAAGCCCTCCGCGACGAAGAAGCCGCTACTGCGCCTGCGCGCCCGTGGCCTTCACAGTAGAGTTCCGGGTACCGTAGCGGGTTGCGGAGGGCGTTGGGGGACGGCCAAAATGATCTACGAAAACTTCCTATTGTCTATTTTATGAACGAAGTTGTCGTTCCAGAATCTTATTACGCGGCAAATTATCCTACGCTGTTTTCCGGCATAGGTTCGGTCTCTGGCGAGCATATTATTAATTTGGTTTCCCACGCTGTTCCAGTGGCAGTTGCAATGCCGCGCATGATCCCCATTCCTATGAGACATGCTGTCAAAAAGGAACTGGAGCACATTGAAGTGAAGAAAATCATCGGAAAGTGGCCTAGCGTACGGCTTGGTGCGAACCGATATGCCAGTTCAAAAACCCTCCAAAGCGGTGAGGGTCTGCGTAGAACTGACGCACCTGAACAAGTCGGTGCGGCGAGAACAACACGTACTGCCATCGGTTGATCAAGTCATGGGCTTCCTGGAGGACGCAAAGGAATATTCAAAAATGGACTCAAATTCCGGGTTCTACCAAGTGTGCTGGTCCGAAAATTGTCAAAAACTAACTACATTCATAACACCGTTTGGTGTTTACTGTTGCAAGAGTTGAAATCACCTCAGCACCGAAGATATTCCAAAAAAAGTTCTCGGGAATCCGAGATGGTCTGGAGGGCGTCCAGAACTACATGAACGACATTTCGGTCTGCGGGCGAGACAAGAACCAGCACGATCAACGCCTGAACGCAGTCTTCGAGCGGCTCCAATCAGCGGGAGTCACACTGAACCGAGACAAGTGCAAGTTTGCAGTCTCAAGAATTCTGTTCCTGGGCATGGTCTCTGGACGAGAAAGGCATCTACACTAATCCGG
Organism: Ixodes ricinus; assembly: GCA_037355805.1. Taxonomy (NCBI): domain Eukaryota; kingdom Metazoa; phylum Arthropoda; class Arachnida; order Ixodida; family Ixodidae; genus Ixodes; species Ixodes ricinus. Next base: position 10,559 of record JAZHYW010004941.1, read on the forward strand.
AGAAGGTGAGCGCGATCAAGAATTTGCCTCTAACTAGAAACACATCTGAAATCCGAGGATACATGGGAATGATAAACCGCGGGCAAAGGTTCCATCCTTAAGTCTCTACGACGTCGAGCCTCTACACCTGCTTCTGCAGAAAAACAAAAATTCGTTTGCGACAGCTCTCTGAAAGAAGGGTCCAACACGCTCAAAAAAGCGCCCAGTTCGGATACCTCCTTAGACAGATACAACCCAAGCTATCCTAGCATCGTGTCGCACTGCCGTGTCTTCGCATGTACACCTTTACCAGATAGTGCCATTGTGTTGTATAAACATAGAAACGAAAAGGCTCGCAATAGTATAGTGGCTAACATAATGATAAAGAAAGGCCCAACCTGCGTGACGCAGACTTCCTTGGCATTGTTGGACAGTGTGATCCAATTTTAATATTGTTGAAGGTTGTCCATGGAATTGTATAAATGCGCAGGCGTGATCCCATCATGATCGGAAAGTCGCGTGTTTTTATTCTTTTTTCGCGGTTTATCTGAACTAAACCTTCAGTTGTTAGTCAGCGCTTGTATCGTCCACTTCTTTCCTCTCTCCGTGTAACATTCGCGCTGTTTCAAGTTGAAACCATACTAACTAGCCCAGTTATACTGTCTCCTAAACAGCTTCGTGTTCTTCAAAGGTACGTCATCACACTTGAATTGCGCCCGCTCCCCACTTTGGCCCGAGAACGAAACGCAGCGTCTTTTGACGTGTTGGCTGAACACGAATTCCAGACGAACGTTGACGCTGCGCTCGTGCCAAATTTGTGTCTTCGCTCGATAGCATTGTGATGACATCATGATTGTAATGCATAGGCTTTTATTTTTAGAGCCCAGCTCTTAGGCGCCCGTTTCCGGCTTGAGCGGCGTCGGCGTCGGCGTTACGCGCCACAGGTCACGTGACCCCAAGGTCACGTGACCCCCAAGGTCACGTGACCCCCGAGGTCACGTGACCCCCGAGGTCACGTGACCCCCAGGTCACGTGACCGCCCAGGTCACGTGACCGCCCCGAGGTCACGTGACCCCCCCCCTCCGCGCCTTCCCCCCTCCTCATGAGCTGCGCTCTAATTCGGCATTACAGGGAGTTGTAAACGGCTTTCATTTTTTTATGTGGGTTTATTCACACCCGTTCTCTTGACGCCAAGAAAAGACTTGCAGTAATCCGGCAAAACCCATCTCGCCCGCGTCCGTTGTGAAGGTATACGGCACGTGCAGTACACCATTCGCTTGGCACAAGTGTAGCACAACTTTCCCTGGCTATAACGCCAATGCTACAGGCGTCCATGCTGTTGCGCAGCCTTGAGCGTCGCTCAAAGTTGTGGACGTGAGCTCTTCCCTTGTTCAGAAATGGCCCGCGCCTCAGCACGCTCGCTGACGCTGCACGTGACAGCACATGTGAAATTTAAATAAGAATTACGAAAGAACCCAAAGAAAACGAGTGTCAGCGTTTTGATATGCCGTTAAATGTGGTGCCTATACTTTTTTTCTCGCGTGTTTAGCGCTGATGAGCAGACTCTGGAAGATGCTTATAAACCATTTCTATGCTTACAAAATATAGACCCAAAGTGCTATAATTTTTCTTTGGTTCGAAAAGTGAGCAGAGCACCCGCCATACGCGGGAACGCTGAAGATCAAAGTGGCTAGATGCTCTTTGTTTACCAAATGCTAAACTCTCAGTGATCGGGCTGCTCAGCATGTGATCATCACAGCTCAGCACGCACATGTTCGTCGACTTCGAAAGCGAGAAAAGCGCGCGCCGAACGTACAAAAATCGCACAACTGTCAGAGGCCATTTTCTACCTACGACCGTGTCTCGTGCATAATCTGACGTTAGTCGTTAAAGGGTCGCATTTGAAGGCTCAACTCAGTGAAGCGAAGATTAAGAGTAAAATTCGCGCTGCAAAATTTGTTACAACCCGGCGCTGCGTATTCGTCAAAATCAAAATTTACGCGACAAAGGAAAGTTAACGCTGCCAATTTAAGATATTAAGGCGTCAGTTGGGTGAGCCACTTAATCTGCACACAGATTACGCATTTGCTAACGCTCATAACTCGAGTGCAAACCAACGCACAACAAGATGAGCAAATAGGGACTACAAAAAATACGTTTGTATGGTTCGAACTTGGTTCCAACTTCGGAGCCAGTCGAAGATCGGAGCCAATTTTTTAATAGATTGCCGATGCTCCTCGCCGGCCGTTGGCCCCTGCCGGCGGTGCGGTCATCGGGCGAACAAGATCTAGCTCGGTTAGATCGGCGGCAAACAGCCCCTGGCCCGAGCTGAGCGCCCGACCCGCATTCGCAGCTGCGACCATGCAAGTCGCTTGTTCCGGAAACATTCTGCGCCATCTAAGAGGAAAAGGCTACACCTAAGTCGCGGGCGAATCTCCCCTAAGCCTACCTGTGCTCTATCGCTATTCCGTATTGAGTTGAACCGGAGTTGTTCGTTGCGTAGTTCAAAAAGGATCTGAATTTGTCCTCTTCGGTTTCAAGGAAGGAGCCCTCTCCTCTCAAGTAGAGGGTTTCATAAAAAATGATGTCGCAGACCCCATCACGGGGACCAGTCTTGATTTCTTCGCGGACTGTACAGAAGATTGGCTTCTTTGCAATTGTCGTCCCTGTAAAAGAAAGTGCACTAATGAGGACAGAATTGCATTGGGACCGTGCGACTTCTGAAGGGGCGCGCCACTTCGCTTTGGCAGGTGGTTGAACGTCGTCCCCAACGACAGCCTGTGGGCTACATCGCATAAAGAAGCGCTGCACGCTCGGATCACTTCTAATAGCGACCGCAGCGTCATGACCGCGTGTGCATCGTCCCAAAATTTTTGTTTATCTCGCTCCGGAGACAGGAGTAAAGGTTCGGTACCTTGACATTCGAAAACCCGTATGCACCCGGCATTGCTCTACATGTCTGTTTACATCATTTGATCTGCAGGTGCTGCTCGGAGCTCGAAATCCCTCGTGTCCTTCGCGGTTGTAAAGGTAACGACAGCAACAAACAACCATATGACTCGTTTAGCTGCGCTGGAATAAGTGTTTGTGGCGATAGCCACTGGGAAAAGTAGAATTGGAAGCAATTAAAAAGCCAGATCAGTTCGATTTTGGACTTCGTCATACGTAGTCGCTTTTTCGTCTGTCTTTCTCTAGAAGTTTAACCAGCGCTCGTGTGCTCGACGGTCTGCAAAACACTGCGGGACACCATTCACCAGTGCCAGTAACTGATGAAATCCACGTAAGAAATATTTTTGAACCTCTTATTATGATGTTGCTTTTGTTTGCTAGGGAATCGAGTAGACGTACTGGGATTGACATAATCGCGGCGGTTTTTGCCAGCGCATGAAGGCCATTTTATTCAAAATTTTCAGGTCTAGTGCATGTAGTTAGCAGCAACTCTGTTGTGAAACGTACTGTAAAGTGCTATGCTCAGGTAAGTCGTCATTGGTTAAGAAATAAGGCCAGGTGCTACACGCGTATTTTATGCGAAGTGCTTCTGCTAGGAGTTACACCGTGGCGCCACCGTCTCGCCGCGCTCTTCCAATGATGTAACTTTTTTATTTTTTGTTATCGTAACAAAACATTTGACTGCGGCCCTTCAAAGTGTCTTAATCCGTGAAATGCAGTTCTAGGAAGCGATCGTTCTAATTATTTGGAAGTCATTCAACACTCGTTCCGGAAGTGAGAAATCTATATTTTCATAAATATTCGAGGAAACTAAATTGGTGAGTCAAGTGCAAGGCAGGCGGAGGGGAAAGGTGGGCTTGTAGAGAGAGAGAGGCGGAAGGGGGGACACTGCAGGAGGGGTGGGGACGAGAAAGGATAATGGATTAATAAAGAAGTGGGAGGGAGGGGACGGAGGGAAGAGAGGCAGTTGAGGAGGGGAGAGAGCACTATAGGAGGTTGAGGACCGAGAAGGAGACGGAAGGAAGGAGGTAGGATTGGGGAGAAGAAGTCGGAGTCGCGTTACCTATACCTATGGTGTATTCGCACGACGGAGTTTATCCCACGGAGAAGCCATGGGAGAGGGCATACGTCATCGAGTTTGGAGGTCACGTGACTGACGTCACTCTTTTCTCCCACTCCGCGGATAGCCGCGGACGGCCGCGGAGGACCAGTGGGCGGCTCGCAGAATACCCGTGGCCTCTCGCGTCTCCCAGTCTGGAAAGGAATGGCGACGAACGAGCCAGCGCTGTCAGAAGAGGCCTTTTTTTCAGCTGTTTCTGCTTGTAGAAGAAAATGAATGCCTGTGGCGGCTTGAACACGAGGAATACAAAAACGTCCACAATAAGAGCCGCATTTGGGAAAGCATCTGCGAACGCCTGAATGAAATGTTCCCGGAGCTGGAATGCTTGAAAGCAGGTCTGAAAGTGCTTGTGCGTGCACGGTGCAATCTTGTATTTCTGACAACATGCAATTATGCGTTTCAAAAGTTGTGTGTCAGGGGCGTATAGCGAATGCACATTTCGTCCGTCCCGCATAACAACTGATAGCTATAGCGTACTAACGAGTTCGCGGCGTACGAGCGTCTGAACAAACTCTGATCGTTCTTCAGCTGAGCAATTGCTCGAGCGAAGTGTGTGTGTGTGTGTGTGGGGGGGGGGGGGGAGGGGGCGATTATGTTCTTCGTGAGGGCGAAAGTGAGCACAGAATAAAAACGGGGGCACGTCGCTTCGTTTGCTGCAAAATGTCATTTGCAAAAAAAAAAAGAGAAAAACGACAAGAGCAAACATTTACGTGTTGCGCAGAACGTGGGAAATGTGAATCATCTGCTATGAAGTGTGTCGTGCAGGCGACGTAATCAGACAAGCAAATTGTGTATGTCGGCTATTTTCAGTATAAAGTATTCGAGGCCCCGCGCTTCGGTTCGTAGCTACGTACTTATGATTACAGTTTGCTGCCGTACACGAACTGTGAAGGAAAAATGCCATTCAAACTCACATACCATGTTTATTTATTCCTCCTTTTTCAGAGGAGATCAGGAAGATTTTTAATATTAAAAGACGGCACTACATGAACGAGAAAAAGCGAAATACCTTTGTTAAGAGTGGACAAGAAGCCCCCCACTTTGTGGGCAAGTGGAAGTACTTTGGGGCTCCCCGCCCTCCTGGAACAGAAGTAGCCACCTCCAGCCTAAGGACATGTGCTTGGTATACCAGAGGTAATTCATTTCTCATGGGTTTAATTTTATCGAAATTCGTTTCATACAGCAACACATTGTTATGATGCACAACCTTCAGGTTCTGATGCACAATACAGTGTGCATTCCACAGCACAAGCCGTGGAATGCACAGATGCTCCTACACTACTCTCTTTGAGAATTGGGCTCCAGCGCTTCAACAGTGCCCAAAACTTCTCAGAGCAAAGCAGGCTTGCTTGCAAACAATGAGTCCGGTATATACATGGTGTAAACTGTTACAAACTGAGAGATTTTAATATTTTATTTTAAGCACACTCATTGTTTTGCTCCCTCTGCCACTCTACTTTATACCCTTTCTAAACTTGCATGTGGCCCCCTCGCATGACAGTACAGTGGCAGTGTAGACACCGAGGGTGGGTCCCCTCTACCAATTGTTTTGCAATCTAATCTCTCTCTCTCTCTCTCTTTCTGTTTGTCCCGAGCGGTACCAACTTACTATTCTCTCGTGACATTTCATTTCTTTTACTGTAGGGTTTCCCGACGAGGACGCATAGCTTTCTCTGGCAGACAAGGCTCTGGCCCACGGCTCCAAATCGATTTTAGAGCCAGACCAGGAGCAGCAGCAGGAGCCGCCACAGCCACCAAAGAAAGAGACAAAAAAAGCCAGCCGAGACAAGCTGTGACGACAGGATAGTCGCCCTCAACGCCATCGCGGCTGCCTTGGCAGCACCTACCGAAGATGACGAGTGCACCATCTTCGGAAGGCTGATAGCAAGCCGCCTTCGGCGTCAATGATTCGAGAGGCGCAGCTGGTTTGAAACGCGCCCGCTCGACTATGCAACTAACTTAGAGGTGACAGAGATGACCTAAAAGGGGGTTGTTGCATTTAACAAAATTAGTTATGTTTTATTTTTTTACCAGGTTGTCAGTCATCCTCTTATGCTGTTTTCAAGATTTCAGATGCTGCAATATGTACTATGTTTGGTTGCAATGTATGTATGAAATGTGTAGTTGATCTTTTTCTTTTTGGGTTCTGTGCGCATGCTGGTTTTGGACAAATAAATAATGAGCTTATATAACATTTTTTTCTTTTATTTCAATGAAGGGTGTTGCCTTGGGGGATTTTGCTTCAAGTTTTTCATATTTTTATTTGCGGATATTGCCAGCCTACTTCTTAGAACCAATCCATTGTGAGGGCAAAAACACTAGCAGAAACACTTGTTAAAACAAAGACACACAAACATAAAAACATAGCTTAGTCATTGGCCACAAAGGAAAGTTCATCGATTGCCCCAGGCCCGCAGCCAGGAACTTTTTTCGTGGGGTGGGGCACTTGCCAATGCCACGACTTTCAAGCATTGGAAAAAAGAGGGCCGTGGGGAATTTAGGAATAAAAGGGAATTAGCTCAAGCCGCCGGAGCCCAGAGGTCTTTCTCACAAAAAGAAAGGATGAACCTATAAGTTGCCGGGCTCGTCATTGTTATAAAGGCTTTTATAATCTTCCTCCCGACGCAGTGATGAAGATTTGCCAACGTCGTCGTGAAGGCAAAGTTGGAAGCGCAGCCACGACATTCCTGTCTTCGCGTGTCTGTCGGGTGCCGGCTGTTGGGTGCGGCGTCCTCTACTTCGCTGTGATGCTCCTGGAGTCGGTCGTTTACACAGAGAGCCGTTTAGCCGATGTATGCAGCGCCGCAGGACACGGGCATGGAAAGAACTGCTCAGTCTTGCACGTGGGGCAGCGGGACGAGGGAGCCCCTCTCTGTTTACCGACTCATACAGGTCTTCCAGCTCCGATTTGCACGTAAAAACTGTATCGGTGTCAAACCTGGAGGCTATGACCTGAAACCGGTGGTCCATCGTGCCATCGTGCGCATGTACACTCTAAAAGGGGTGTAGTGGGTACACCCACAGGGGGTGTAAGTGCTGCCACATTACTACACCCATAAACGTGTACAAGTACCCCTCAAAACGAGGTGCATACATACACCCTTTTGAAGGGCGCATATGTGCACCCTTTATACACCTTCAGCATTCAGGGGTGCACAGATACACCCCATGTCGGGGTGTGTCACTACTCCTTTCTTACACCCTCAGTGTTCGTTTCGGTGTGCGGGTACACCCCAATTTAATCTGTAAACATTCCTTCTCTACACCCATCAACAGGGTTTGCTATTACACCGTTGTTTACACCCACCCCGCTTATAGGGAACAGGGATACGCCCGCCAACAGGGTTTACTATTACACCGTTTTTTACACCCACCCCGCTCATAGGGAATATATATACACCTCATTCAATGATGTACCATTACACCTCTTTGTGCTCCCACCTCAAGGAAACCTGTAAAATATGTACGCACCCAGGTGGTTGCAAAAAGGCCGGTAAACAGACACAAGGTATTGTTTTCAAATCTCCTATAAGTTTATTAGACAGCATGTTCCGTGAACAGGTACAAACGTGCAAGCAATCCGTGATATGTGAAGATGTACAACGAAGCTGTTACACAACTGAGAAGATTACTGAGCAAACAAGAACCGGGGTGATTCTTAGGT
>JAZHYW010004943.1:0-10146 GCA_037355805.1 Ixodes ricinus
CATTTGTAATGAACAACATATTGGCTCCCCGGGAAGGCTTCAGAAACGTGCAAACAATCGTCTTCTAGCGTGCAGCTTCCCCCCCCCCCCCAGAAAAAAAAAAGTGGGAAAGAAAGAAAATTTTAAAAGCTCAAGTTGTGAACAAAGTTGAGCGAAGAGAAGCGATTCAGAAAAGGAAAAGCTAAAAAGTACTCTGTAAAAAAGCAGAAGTGGCATTGTGCCACTTCTGCTTTTTTGCTCAAACCTAACAAGTGACCATCCCTATTTTTTTATGATCATCTCCAACTGCTGTGTGGATACTTTCTTGGTACTTGTGGTAGACTTTAAATGGAGTGCTGTTTTCGAAGTGTAAAGTCGGGGGACTCAATTTTTAATTTGAGGTCAAACTTTTCAACATTTGTGTGCCTTTTTTTTTTTGTTCCCCCTGTCCCTTGTTTAGTAATAATAATAAGTTTATTCACAAAGAAAGCATACATACAATTTACTCAGTCTCACAAAAGCACTTGCGTGCTTGTGCGTGAGTACTTACAGTCCAGCATGGGATGAATTTAACAAATCGGAAGTATGTAAAACTAACTTGATACAACTGATTAGAGTCCTATTTTATGCGAAACTCAACATAAAAAGTAAAGGAAAAAAAATGGTTTATCGCCTTAACAGTATACAAGCACAAACTTTTATGCCAGTAAGCATGAAACGAAATTACCTATTTTTATACAATAAGAATAATGATTTACATAGACTTTGTAATACCACAAATGACAACGAATAATCAACTCTAGCTTTTAAAATCATGGCAATACAAACAGTCACGAAGAGAACAACAGTGAATGCAGGCGTGCAAGAGGAATGCGGCAATACAGTGGGGACGTAAAAAAAGTCATGGGTCTGGGAGCTGTCTATTGTTCTCCTGGCGTACTACACCATTTACGTATTCCTTTTCTCACCTGATAGAGTAAACTATCAGGAAGATTATTAAAATATGTTGGTACAAAATACTTCCTCAACCTTTTCTCATAGTTAGTGTATCTTCTTGGTATGTGAAATCTTTCTGTGTGCCTTAGTTGTTTTTCTTTAGCGGATGGTATTTTGAAATTGTGCGTGAAATATTATTTTGTGAGGACCATGAATTTATGCAGGTATTCCACTGTTAACAATTGGAGTTCTGACAGTTGTTGCATGTTGCATAACTACCAGTAATTTTATACTCCTGGGAGTCTTTGGCGATGTGGGTCCGATACAGCCACATGCTCACTTCAGAAAATGGTCCCACATTACTATTATGAAGCTTGGTCATCAAATGACCAGAACATACATGTTTTTTTGTTTTTTTTTTTCAAATGGGCAGTTAGTTTTTGTTGGATTCACTCATTCAGTATAATGTGAGATATAGATGACTAGGAAAGCCAGGAAAATTCTGGTGCACTGAAAAAAAGTGGAGATGCGCTTCACGGGTTGTTCAGAATGTACGTCTCTTCAGAATATTCTGCAGTAACAAAATTCCTGGATCGAGATTAGTTGATTTGCGAAGTATTTTCACTGCTACAAAGTTTTTATTTGCTCGATAGATTTTTTATTCTTTTAGTAATTAAAGGAATTTTAGCAGATCATTCCGATAACTTCGATAACAATAAACAACAACAATATGATGCATGTGCAAAGGTGTTTTTGGAATATTGGGTATCAGTATTGAAACAATGCTTAAGCTCCCTATTAAATTGAATCTGTGCAATAAATTGTTTACGGTACTGAAATTAAGGCCTCAGGAATGAGGCCTTAATTAAATGAATATCTAGTGTACTACTAACATGTTATTGTCTATTGCATAAAACTTTTTGTTACTGCATGCCTCCTGGGGTATTCCAGCTGTTTTGTATAGGGACTACTCGCTCATTTTCTCTAAACCATTGCTTTAACTTTTTGTTCTTGTAAATTCTTAGTTATAGGCTGTATTATTCTTCTTGCAGCGAATACACTGCCCGAGAGTTGATAGTTGCCTTGCTGAAGAAGTTCAAGGTGGCAGACAATCCTCACAAGTTTGCACTTTACGAAAGCTGCATTGACGAGGAGTCAAAAGAAGGTAGGAAGAATTCAATCAGTTCATGAGAATGTTCAGATCCCTTGTTTTCTGTATCATCCTTTGCTCTGCAGTTGCCTTGTTTCGGTGTTTAGTGACATAGTCCTATCTTCTGTAGCCTTCTTTGACACATATAGGAATTTGTATTTCTTGGTACAGGTAAGTGGTCGAATTCTTTTGTGTATCCCGGTAGCAATAGGCCTACTCCTTGTTCACAACTTTAGTAGCATGTAGGAAGCACTGACATGTAAACAGATTTTCTTTTATAGCGCTATGCAACATACCGTGCTTCTTAAAACATCGAGCGCTCATTTGTCACCTGCCAAAAGTAACAGTTAAGAGGTTGGCTCATTGGTAGTTTAGCCCCATGTTGCATTACAAATCACCTCGTCCAACAAGCTAAAGACATACTTTTTGTGTGAGGCTTGTCAAAATATTAGGCGCTGGAGAAAATCAGCCATCTGCGTTACATTCTTATTTGAAGCTCTTTTTGTTCACATTCCACCCATTGAAAAGCACGGTGAAAGAGCCCAAGTACGCACCTGACCTTGTTACACTGCCATCTCCTTCTACACAATGAAGTCCGTCTGTTAAAGGGGCACTCAAGTGGTTTTTGAGTTCGTGTTTTGATGATGACAGCTGAATTTAGATGCCCTAAGTATCCCTAAAAACCAAAAAGTATAGTCATACGGTGATTATTTCTTTAATAAAAATGTAATTGAAGGCCGCCAAACCTTGGATCCATCCGAAAACGAAACCACTCTCATTGGTCCTCGCACGCTTATCAAAAGGATCTCGGGCCAATGGCGTTGGACGACCTTCCGTCGCGCAGTGATCCCGAGGTAGCATCGGCCGAACCTCTTTGTCATTCGAGCTTCGATCATGGCGGAGTTCTCTCCGCTCGAGGGCCTGACGCTGTTAGAGGTTGAAATTCTTCGGCGGACAGCCGACCTGGGGATGATTTTCTATGATGCCACTCCGACGTGCGATGTGGACGATAGCAGCGCTTCGGAGTCGTGTTCGGGTTCCGAGGACAATGAAACGCAGACCTTTTTGGGCGTTCTTCGGTTTGCGGTTGGGGCAAGTCGTAACCAAACCAACGTTTGACATCGCAGCGTTACCTCCGGTATGTGATGTCAAACGATGTCGCCACGTTGACTTTCGCCTCGGAGGACAGGGGGAAGGCTGGTTCAGACATGTGCAACGAGCGCGTACCTGCGACTGTGTCCGATGCAACCGTAGCGACCGGAACGACCGCTCTGCACCGCGCGTACACACACCTGCAACCACTACAACAAGTGCAGCGGGTCGTCAGCACGGCGACCGCTTCTATACGCCGCCGTCAGCTGTTTCAGCGGCCCCTCTAAAAAGGAAACGCACTGCTACTCAATGCCGTAACAGAATATAGACAGACAGTTTTCTATAGCCTAAAGCTTTATTATTTTTTCTTGATAGGCTTGCAGGGTACAGTGGATGAAAAAAAGAAAATAAAAAGATGCAGTACGCCGTCTTGGACGATCACGACTCTAATACACGACATTGCAATAGTACAAATATCGCCACACGCCTTTTCTACGATTGTAAAAGACAATGTAATCTTAGCAGCGATATAGCAACGTAGAAATATGATTTCGTGATCAGATAGACGTTGCGAGCGTTCAGGATTGCTAACACTAATCACTTTTCTCCGGTGATGAAAACGCGTGAAAATTTGCATCCTTTATACGGTACGCGCCAGTAATACCTTGAACTTGAGCACACGCATGAAATGTGCCAAATAAGAAATCCAGGCGATGTTCGAGGACACAAATGCTTAGAAAGCACCACTTTAGTCGAAGTAAACAAACAGGACGGCACGGGCGTTTCTGCTGTCTTGAGAGTGCCGCCACGACATCGCCACACGAGTAGGTGGATGTTCCCTTCTAGTACGTGCTGGGTTATCATAGCAACACACGACGAAAATTCACAGTCAAGGATAGCGCTTTACGCGGAACGATAAGCTTTCACCACGCCGTCTTCGTCGACCATCACCACCGACGCCATGTTTGCGGATAGAAGGAGCCGGCCGGCCCACGACAGGCACGACCGGCCTGCAACGCACGCAGAATACGTGCGCTTCCGTGCATCCCAGGGGAACGGGAAATTCACCCCCCGCAGAGGAAGGCAAGGAGAAAATGTAGTCCCTTGTTTGTGAAACGATAATTGCAGTATTGCGTATTCTAAACTATAAATATTTTACGTCTTGTGAAATTATCATACACAACATATTTAAATGAACTGAAAATTGTTTCTTTAGCGAAACTTTACGAAGGCCGCCAAAATTTTCAAACATACGATAATTTCATTGGTCCTCGCTAGTACAGAAAAGAGTCCGCACATATTTTATTCCTGTGTGATTAATAGGCGGTTCTGCCTTCTAAAACTGAAGATACTCATTCACTGACACTTCCTTAACGCCATCGCACCAAAAAGTAGCTTCTCCAAAAACCGCTTGAGTGCCCCTTTAAGGTCATCGTCACCGTGGCAGCAAACCATCTTCATGGAAGATTGTGCAAAATCAGTGTCTAAAGCAGACAACATCTTCTGAATACCGTCTGCAAAAGTGAACACGGTGACGCTAGCCAAAGTTGGACACGCCGTTGCGGAAGTCGATGCTGAGAGTGGGAAGCACTTGCCCGGCGAACCCTTGGCAATTCCGATGAGGCTTGGTGCACGCTCGGGCTTGAGATTATATAATTCATTTTGCCCAAGCGGAGTGAAGTGAGTAGACTATGCGTAGTGCAATCTGCTTGGAAGCCTAACTTGGAGCCCAAGCTAGCATTGGTAGCAGACGGCATTTGGAACATGGCATAGCTGTAGCTGTCTTCGGACGCTGCCTTCGCGTGTGTATCTCTTGACATTCGGTGACCGTAGCGGACATACTACACTGTGCGGAAGGAGACAGGGGTGTGGCGAGATCAGATGCATACACAGGCTCTTTTGCCATGCTTTTCAATGGGCAGAACATCAACAAAGAGTTTGAAATAAAGACTTTACGGTGACGGCTAATTTTCTGCAGCACCTAATATTTTGACGAGCCTGACGAGAAAAGCATATTTTCTGGCCATCCAGCGGCTGCTTCTTTCCCCTGGAACCTGGGGCTAAAGGATCAAACTGCCGAGAAGTTTTGCTATGGCTTACATCGTCTTTGCAAGTCACAGTGAATAACCTTATAAACTGAACTAAAACATCAATGGAAAAAAATAAACAAAAAAAGCTGAATGTTTTTTGAGTAGCGTGCACCAAAATAAAGAAATAAATGAATTGAAAAAAAAATTCTTTAGTAAACTGTTGGGCAATTATGTGAAATATTCCGATATCACTCCGGAACGTTACCAAGTTTGGCGCCTACCTTCATGGCGTTCTTCGTTAGATAACTTTACACGTGGCATAAAACTTGCAATTTAATGCACGAAAAAATAAACAAATAGGACGGAGCACAGAACATGACATCTTTCAACTAGCAACAACAAGAATTAATTAATATGAACTTGATAGCAGTTCCTGGGATGAACATACTGGCGCTAGTCAGTTTTAAAGGGTTACTTCAACGAAATTTAAAATATACCCGTTACGTTCAGAACTAGGCTGAATATGATCCACAATATCCATAAATGGTAATCGCGCATTTGTATTTTGTGCCTGTTGGCTGTATTTTTCGTTATAAACGGCCCACTGTGGCAAGCGCTTGGAGAGCTGCCAGCAGAGATCACGTGACATCTGGTGCAATTGTGACATAAATTGTCTCAAGACAAGCAAAGCTGTGGCGAGGCTGACGTCCACAGGATTTCGTAGCCGTTCCGGCCACCGAAGCGGCCGAAGCACGCCAGCGATCGGGCCACCGGAACTAACCCCAAAGCTACTTTTGTACGAATTTTGAGTGACGGGTTAATCTTCTTTAATCTTTTCGAGGGACAGTGTCGACGTCTGGGGCACACAAAAGAGAGATTCTCTGGGAGAGGGGAGTTCCTCCTTCCCCTCTTCTCTCGTGGTTACCGGAGGCTAGACAGGCATCGTCACTATCTGTCATGGTTTCTAGACGGGCATTACAGACGAGGCGTTAGCGACATCCACCAGGTGCTCTTTGCTAAATGTTTAATTCATTTTAAAATTCCTTTTCGTGTTTTTTTCAACAAGAGATTGGTGTATCTGATGTGATACTGCTCTCTTGAACATGAATAGACCAAGAAATAAGCGCCAAACTTTTGCTGTAGTATCCCTTTAAAGCCCTGCTTTTTTTCCAGAACATCCCATACCCATTGGAATTAACCAATCAGTGTTGATCACATGATCTTCCCTCCAGCCAGTCAGTGTCGAGCCTCATGGTCAATTCTTTTTAGTTTCACGAGCCAAAAATTGTTTTACGTTAAGAAAGTTGAATGTTTTCTGAGTAGCATCCACTAGAACTGGAGAATCAAGCTGATTTCACTTTCTGATTTGCTGACCTCTGCCTTCTTGGAGATGGGGAGGGGGAGGAGGGGAGGAGGAGGAGGAGGAGGAGGAGGAGGAGGGAGGGGAGCAAGGGAGGGAGGAGAATGAAAAACAAAATGTATGTAGTATGTTTATGTGGGAGCTCTGAATAGATGGTGCATTCTGACTGGTTGGAAGAGCTTTCTTTATCAATTCCTTTATTGTTTTCAGCAAAAGGAGAATGGAGGTGCATTTACTTGCTGGCTAGCTGGTTCTATCAGCAACACATTTCTGAAACAAAACTTACAAGTCTTTGTACTCTGGGGCATTCTGTGATCTTAGTAACTTTGTGTTGCACAGAAAGACCCCTAGGACTGTACTGTGTGTTTCTGTTCGAGCACCTGTTTCTTACAGTTCTTGTTAACCACTACATAAGAAAGTGAATAATTTGAAATGCCTCCACTCTTTATGCTACTCATTGGTAGGTAATTAACTTTGACATGGCATAAACGAGGTTATACATGAGTAAATGGTGTAACTTAAATTTCTCTTTTTGTGTGACATTAAAATTCTTTGTCTCATTCATTGCCAAAGTGAAACTGCGGAAACTGCAAGATACTGAAAAGCCCCTCTGGCTTGCACTGGACTGGAGCAGTCGTGCCAAGCAGTTTGTTCTTCAGGAAAATGACAACAGTGACGTTGAGGTAATATTTGCAACAAGTTACCTTTGGCGTAACCTTCTGCCCCTTCACCCCGTTGTTCTTGGACTGTATTAACACAACCTTGTTTTTCTCCTTCTACACATCCAGTGGGAGGACTTTGCACTACCAGAGCTACAAAACTTTTGAAGATTCTGGACTTGGAAGAGGAGGAATACCTAAGCCAGTTAAGACTTAAATATCAGACAATGCGAGAGAAGATTCAAGAAGCCATGGATGCTTTTCAAAGTCAAGATGCGCAACAGTCTGACAAGTCTGCTCAGTCACCTTCTTGATGATTGTGGCACAGTTGCAATATAGGAGAACTTTTTGTGTGCATGTGTAGCGGGGTTAGAGGTATCACTCCGTGTTCCGTGGGGACTTTTCACACTGATCACTTGTTTAGGAAGATTTTCACGCAGTTATGAGAAGAATTACCCCTGTTTCCCGGATTCAAGAGTTAGTTTTGGAGGTTTAAAGAAAACCGTGCCTGCTTGTTAGTTTGATCACCGACAAAGCCTGAAGGCTTTGTCGGTGATTAGAATCGCCCCACTCAAAATTTCGCCCCTGCAGAACTGTTTTATTTTATTTTTTATTTTACCATTACAGCTGCTATGCTAGCAGCCAACTTGTTTCTTACTCTTCCTTTGACTTGAATATGTTTTTTTATGGCTAAACAATTGCCCTTGTCCAATAATTTGTAAGGTGCATGATGTGCAGTATCCATCAATGGGTCCTTATCACATGAAAATCTTGGTTGTCCAGTGAGACTGTGTTGTTTCCTATATCAAAAATGCATGCTGCAGATGCAATAGATTCAGTTCTAGTAGTAAATAGTAAATGTGCCTTTTCATGCCTAAAATACCACCAGCCCACCCCCACCACTCCAAGAAAGGGTGGGGGCTTGAGTAGTGTTTGATATAACTTTTGGTGTTGATCATGGCAGCTCTAACAATTTTGGCAGAATTGATTTCAGCTGGGAATGAGTACAAACCTTGCAATTTGTGTTCAGTCTAGTCACTTGGTTTCTATTCTCTCATAGGCTTGGCTTCTCAAGTGATAATGGCATTTCTTGAGTATTATTTTGTGATAGTTGTAGTTTAAAAATTATTTCTTCCATAAACAAATCGTTAATATATATAGTACTGTTTTCTTTTCTTAACTTCTACTTTACAGGCAATAGCAAACTATGGGTCAAACACTAAACGTGTTCAACTCTAATGCCTTTTCCTTTGGGAGTTGGTGTATTAGAGGGAAGCATGCAATATCTTTGTGTGAGCTTGTTGGTTTTTTGTTTGGATTTTTGCTTTTTACTTTATTTTATTTGTTGATTTATGTATACACTTGTTCTTTCCATGTGGGACTTGGGGTTGGAAAAAGAAACTTCTCAAACAGTTGGTTCAAGCATTGAACTAGCTTTTTGATTCTCATTTTTTATGTTGTGTAAGTTATCATCACCACCAGCAAGCACCTATACACATGTTGACTAGGGGTGACAGATTTGAGAGGTGGTATCACTCTACCCTTGTCATGTTCTTTTAAAATAAATGTTTTTGGTTGTATGCATTACATTTACTTGAATGCTTTACCAGGTCTAATATTTAAGCACATGGGATAAAAATCGGCTGTACTGAGCAGCGATATCCGGATAATATGAGCAGAAATTTCTTTTGGGGGTGGACTTAACATTATACAAGCTAAAGCCAGGTAAGAGCATTATTTTGCAGTGTCGACGGACACTATTTGAATATTAAAAGTTTGGAGGCTCACAAGAGGAATATGCACTACAGGGGCTAGAAGAAACTTCTTTGAATCTGTCAAAATAATGGCGGCCTTGAGGCTGATGAAGGAAGAAGTTTAAAACCAAGCTGAAGATATGGACGGCTTGTGCGTTTGAGACGTCGATACAACATGAAGCACAAATTAGAAACAATGGCTGCCCAGAACATAATTTGCGGCTCGAAATTCATTTTCTTTCCACCGGAAAGCTTCTTCAACATTTTAACAGTTCATCAATGCCTCGATTACCGTCTAGCATTATTAACATTTAGTTTATCACCAATCAGATAACATGCTCTTCAATTAGTTTACTCATCAAGATGTCATGTATCCTCTGCATTCACATTCCCAAGTGTCACTGTCTGTACCACATATGAATTAATTATGGCACGTTCACCTTCATTTAAATTGTTACTAAAACGCGGAACACCCTACCACACAGCCTAACTGCCATGCCATCATTCTATATCTTTAAACAAGCCATATGTGCACACATACTATGCATGATTCATCAACAATTTCTAGTCCCCCCCTCCCCCCTTCCCCCGATGATTCTCTCCTACCTTTCCTTCTCTCTTCACTCGGTTTTATATTTTGATTATGTACATACCGCAATCATGTTTTGTTCTTTTATTTTTTTCTATTTATTATATATATATATGTATATATATATATATATATATATATATATATATATATATATATATATATATATGCGCCAACTTGATCGCTGACTAAACTTTTATTACCAAGGGTTCCCTTCAACAGTTTTCTTTGAAAACTTTGGGAACCTGGTCTGAACAAGGGTAACTAACTTAATTAATTAATTAACTTACGTAATTTACAAATAAAAAAAATGAAAGCCGTTTACAACTCCCTGTAACGCCGAATTGGAGCGCAGCTCTTGAGGAGGAGGAGGAGGAAGGGTAATCAGGGGAGGGTATACCCTCCTCCTCCTCCTCCCCTCATTCTTCAATTTCCTCCGGGGGGAGGGGGTCACGTGATCTGGGGGGTCACGTGACCCCCCTCCTCCCCCAGTTCACGTGACTCCTCCTCCCCCGTGGTCACGTGACCCCCTCCCGAGGTCACGTGGCCCCCCCCCCCCACCGCCCCCGGAGTCACGTGACCGCCGGGGGCATGTTG